>JAULBV010006894.1:0-10152 GCA_032358295.1 Pterothamnion heteromorphum | reverse complement strand
GGTACTTTTTCGTGATGGAGGCGACGTCATCCGTGCCGCGAGGGGCATTTCGCGGAGACACGGTCATGTTGAAAAGGTCACGGAGGTGATATCGAGAGTTTCATGCCCAGAAGCGTTATGGACTGTGTGTGCTGACAGTTGGAGGACTTCACAGGGTGTGGCGTTAAATTTGTACATGAACCTGGGCTTGGTGGGGAGCCGGGCCTGTACATTGACAACTTGACGTGATCCCGACATTCAAGGATGGGATAATGGTATGGTGGAGCGGTCGGCACTTTGACGGGGTGGTTCATTCGCAGCAATGACGGTGGTTGCGGTACGATGCCACTCAGTGCCATGGATTTTTGTTATCCAGGTTTGAATGAGGAAGTGGGTGGCGGTATGATGTAGGCCTGAGTCAGGAAGACGCATGCTGAAAGCGATTCACTCGTCCTCATGAGGACTGAGCAATTCTTGTTGAGTTGCTCCGACGTCATCATGCTCTGTTACATGAGTACACGCAGCACATGAACATGTAAACTCTGCATTGAAGAACGCTGTTAGATCATGATCCTCTACATCTGTGTGACCGTACTTCTTCTTGAATAGCGCTATTAAGTTGAACATAGCTATTTTTGTCCGGACGAAATGAACCAAGTGGGAGCCAGTCGTGTACCGGATTGTGGAGAGTCCTTTTTTCAATTTTGGCGTTGATTGATTCGGTGTTACTGGACCTGTGAGACGATAGGGACGTGTAGTAATTTGCATCAAAAAGTCCGCAGCACTTGTGGTGCTTGAAATGGAAGCGGTCCACGACGAAGCGGGTCATGCGCAAAAGCCAGGGGACGCGGTTCATACAAGCAGAGAATAAGTTGCAGGCATTGTCATAGAATACCACACGAGGAGGTACGTGGAAGTAGGATAGTATAGAAGAGAGTGCAAGAGAGACGGACTCCGGCTTGGTCATCGCGATAAAACCTAGACAAACTGGATGCTTACAAACACACTGTACCGTTAGTAAAGCAGGAGTGAAGTTTGTGGAGGTAGGGTGTCTCTTGTTACAGAACGCCTTCTCCTTCTCCTCAAATGTTATTAAAGGCCTGCACATGTTTCGTCCAGGGAAGCATATACCAGTCGCAGGTGTTGTACACTCATCTCCTTGAATATCCCTGGGATGTACGCTGCTGTACACTTCGGAGAAATCCTGGATGGTAGGTGAATATCTCCTACACTGCTCAATAAAGAAGTCATGAGCGAACGTGAAGTGTTCTTCTATGACTATCGCAAAAATTCTTGGAAGTCTTCTGAACATCTCTATATGCGATGTGTTGATCTCCAAAAGTAGCACACAGAACCGGTACAGGAGTGGGTTCAGTTCTTTGTAGAACGTCGCACCCGTCCGCATGAACTGAATGGAGGTTTCCCTATCAGCCAGAGTTACACTCTCACTGGAAACTTGACGCATCGCCGTTGCTAGTTTCCTTCCCATGTGAAATGTAGGGGCAGACAACTTGTGTGCACCTACCTTCATCTTACCTGTACTCTGAAACACGCTGCCATTTCCCCCCAAAGTGAACGAGGAGAATTCGCCCCCGAAGTTATGTCGTAGCTGTGGCCCTGAGTACCCCATTCCGACGTGCTCAACAGCAAAGAACTGTAGTAGTTCTAAACCAGCGTCCAAAACGCGCGCCAGTTCCGTTATAGTATCTGCCTTGATGCGGATGAGAGGATGGGGCAGGGAAGCAGTCGGAGTACTACGTCCACGTCCAGTTCCTTCAACACCAGAACCCCCATCTCCTTCAGAATCAGATGATTCCGTGTTTATCCCTCTTTTCCCACGGAACATGGTGACAATCACTTCATCACTCGAAGAGGAACACATTTTGTACTCCAGCAGATCGGCCAGAGCAACCTGTACACATTCCACGTCCGGCGGTAGAGACAATGCTAGGGTCTTGGACACACAAACGTCAGCGTGACTTCCGTCACTTCGGTTACAGTAGCATGCGTCTGGAACAAGGGCCAGTCGCACAACTTCTAGGCTCTCCTTCGCAATGTGCTGACCAGGTCGGAAGGATATAGAAGAGCGATTGAAAGACCGAGATGTTGTGGCACGCAGCGCTGATCTACATAGATCGAGCAAGTCCGTCACGGCCTTCTTGTGCGGTATCTTCGAGAGGAGTGAAGTTCTGCGGGGACCTGTGCATCGTTTCAGGAGGGCCTGTCTCCTCTGATACCGCTCGAGGTTGCCAATAATCCCGGCAGCAGTTCCATCTATCACGACTCCTTTCAGCCTTCTCAAACTTTCCACATCAGGGAACGTACTGTCGATGCCGAGCTCCGTTCTGTCCTGATCGGTCAACGGGACTTCACAGTGACTGCAGGTGAACAACTTGGTAGTGAACATGTCTTCTGTGCCTGTTAGAGATTTCATGAAGAGGCCAAATGCTTCCCTGTCCCGTCTCCTAGTATTCAGGTGCCGGAGAGCCTCAGGACTGTTGTCTTCTGAATTTTGAGCACTGGCCGTGCGGCCTATGTTCGAGAACAGCGCAGCAGACGTCCGGATAGGGACAGACCAGTTGAACACAGACGATACAAAGTGGTACATAAGCTCTGTAGCGTACATCGACTCCTTTCGAATGGGAAACACTGCATCAGTGGTACCCTTGTACGGCACCTGCGTGCCACATCTTCGACATTTCCAGTCCGTTACCAATACCTGCCTTGATCCGTCCAAGAGGGTATGCAGAGTGACCTTCCTCAGTTGCTTACATCCAAGGAACAATTTACCGCTACATGCGGCTTGCACGCCGTCCTGAGTGATAAAACCAGGACATTGAACCTTTGCATCACACAGAGTAACACCTGTACTTGAATCGCGGATCTTACGAAGGAGTATCTTCATATTTTGCTGCTCTCTGATGCACGGAAGTAGCGGTCTTGCGTGCTCTCTGAAGTACCTCTGCAAGCAATCCGCATCGTAGCTGGTCACAATGTTTCGTGCAGGATCAGGTTGAGTATTAGTACGCCGAGAATCTCTGTGCAAACATTGCACTTCATGCGCACAGTACAGTCGCTTGTACGGTGATCCCTCACAGCTTTGGCACTGAAATAGGCACTTGGGTCGCTTCAAGACTGGTACGAACCTTTTCGATTTAACATCGAACACGAGCCAAGTGGACCATTTTGCCTTCTGTAGTATGGCAGAGGAAGACTGATTACTCACTCTCCATCTCACCAACTCATCCACTTGAAATTCGCTATCCTCGTTTAAAACGGTACCACCGAAGTAGTCTGCGTGGGCTGGAACGTTTGACAGGACGATTTCGAGGCGTTCCCTGAAGTGAGAACATGATTTGAACACACTGACGTGTTCGCATTCCCCAGTAATGACCGTATCACACGTACAGGTGACATGAACATCTTGCAACCTTGTAATAGAATACGAGGAAGCTGATGTAGATTCGCACGTGAGTGCTACTGAACGCGGAGTCTTACCATCCTCAGATTGCCATGTTATTCCAAAGAAACCCTGCAGTCCCAACGTAGACTCCATCCGAACACTGGAAATAGCGAAGTCTCGTCTTTCGAAACAGGCATGTCTGGTTTTCATAGCAAATGTTTCGAAGCCCCGTAGCTTGTGGAGGAGTAGTGAGCCTGCAGAAAGAGCCTTCCGGAAACCATCTGACTCCTGGACTTGCGCCGGAAGGGCATTGCGGGAAATCATGACCTGCTCTTGTGATTGACGTGGTCCTCTGCGCTGCGGGACTGCGTAAGGTATCTGACGGTGACTGGTTTGTACGGGGTGGGTGGGAAGTATGTCATGGATAGGCTGTTCTTGGAGGTCGTCCGTATGGTGTGGGACATCATCTGCAGTGTGAATATGTTCCCCAGATGAAATGGGGTGGTCCAAGTGCTCGTTGGTATTGTGGTTCGTAGGTTCAGGTCCGTTATGAAGTACAACTTTTACCCAGCCGTCACCTTTCGTCTCTATTCGCTGTACTTTCCTCGGCCTTTCATCGATAGAGTCGTCCACGGGACGGAACCCGATACGCATCCCGCCGTTTTCAGTGGGTTCCCGATCGACAATGTACTGTTTCCCTGTGTCGTTGTCGAATAAAATCCTGACCTGGATCATTGAATCCACTTCTGAATCCATTTCTGGAATACTTTGTTCAGACGCTCGCACGCAATGTAGTACCAGAAAGTAATCAGACGCTCGCACGCAAAAGAAATGACGGCTGGAATATGTCAGGTGGTTGGGGTCCGCTTGGGTTTGGCAGATGGCAGATGGTTCGGGTACGCTTGGGGTTAGGCACCTGAGCTGGTACGAAACGCTGGTTGCAGGAGATGTCTTTGTAGGCCGGTAGTGCGCGCAGGGCCGTGTTGAAATAGTCGGGATCGGATCGGCTTGGTTTGCGTTGGAGGTGCGATGTCAACACCGGAATGGAGTTCAGCGCCTGCGTGTTGTTGGTCTGCTTTGCACGATTGGAACAATTTGATCAGACGCTCGCACGACAAAGTTGATAGCCCGCGGAAGGGCGGGGTCGGTTCGGGTTGGTTGGTGCGCGTCGGAGCAGGTCGGATCGTAGCAGTTGGGGAGATGAGGTTCTCAACAGTTGAAGCAAGCAGGGAACGCAGTGCCTCTCTGGATGAAGGTTGTGGCGCGGGGTGGATTTCGTGTGAGGCAGTCCGAATAGGCAGGATGAACGGCTTGGCTTACCAAGGGTTGCCAGGTCTTTCAGTTTGAGCGTGGGCTGGCGGGATGAGCGCGATTGGATTGGGCTCGACGTTTCGGCGTCAAGCCTCGTACGGCGCGAGTTGGATGGAACGTGGTGCGCCGGTTTTTGCGTGGGAGTTGTTAGCATTGCAGTCGAGATGACGTCGTGCTGGAGGGCTGGCTGTTCGGTTGGTGGTCGAATGATGTGGGTACGAAGGGTAGACGGCACGGCGAGGAGATATGCGATCATGTCTCTCTGTGAGAAGGGACCACGGAAAGAACCGTGCATTTTATATTTGTAATACGTGTAATATGTGTACCACGTAAAATACGTGCCCCTTGTTTGCTGCCCGTAACCCTTTACATGTGCCATGTGAATTTCACCGAGCCCTACTGTACCTACCGGAGTAGCAAGCACCACCGGCCTTCCTTCCGAGCCCTTCCTTCCTCCAAGTCCTATACCGCGCGCGCGCGCTCTCTCTCTCAGCTCGCATGCAGTCGTTTTTGGAAGGGGCCATGGTCTAGACCATTTCCGCGGGCACTGCAGCGCACACGCTGTGCTCGCTCAGGATATAGGCACCATATACGCCGAAAACTCGGCGTGTCCTGGGGCCGACGATGAATTGAGGAAGTGAAGTTTGCACAGAAGCGCAAAATAGGTCACCTGCGTAGTCCGGGTGGGGCATGGCGGGTAGGGTGGCTTCGATGGTGGCATTTCCGTAGGTCACTTACCTCTGCAAGGCCTACGCGACGCCAGACCGCCGCGAGTTAGGAATGTGTACTCATTGCCCAGTCCAGTCTGAAATGCGTCCGTGGATCCATGCTGGAGCTGCGCATCTGCTTCTTCGAGGTGGCGGAAGGCGTGATTTGCGGTGGGCGGAACGCAGGTGTTGGGTGGATGGCCAGAACGTTGGTGGCTGGACTGTTTCGGCGGACTGCTTCGCACATTGACAGGCAACTAGGCCGATGCCGCCAAGTTGTTCGACGCCAGCACGGGCTACGTGCGGAGGACCAGAGCGGGGGCAAGATGGTGAGCCGCAGCCGCACTTGGGGCTCAAGCGAGATAAAATGAAGCACATTAAATCGGTGGGAGTTAGGGACAACTCCACACAAGTTAAGTCTGAATGAAGACCAATCGTAACGCTCACTGGACGGAATTTAGTTCCTCTATTCGCTTATTGCGTATTGTTTAAGAATGCTTCCTCAATAAGTGCATATAGAATACATGTATGCAATATGACCTTCGAATCGACGTTGGAAACCAACGTTTCGCACAACCTGTCGTAGTCAACGGAGACTGCTTCCTCGCGCGTCAAATCTTCTTGGGACCATACCTTAAGGTCTCTACGAACATGTCCTGAAGATTTCAAGTAGACAATTGGCGGACGGATTTGAACAGGTTTCGGCGACACACATAGAGAACTTGTAAAGATTCGCTACGGTAAATTCTAGAAACTCTTGCAGGTTGCACTTCGCATGTTCGGCTTAAAACCTGTTCGTTATCATGGAATAGACGTTCACGGAAGTCGTCCAGGGGTCTATAGGAGTCACAGCGCGATATTGGACTGAGTTGAACGCATGTCGTACTTCACGAAACCGAATATGTTTCAATGTTTCTGTTTATACTTTCTCCGTGAGTTCGTACCACATTCCACCTGATATTGGTACCTGCTTCTTCACCAGAACACCAGGCGTACGTCTGTGCAGGTTTGAGAATAGATGGTATCGTATTGAGGGAGTACTATAGCGTAATTGCACTAAATCCGATAAAGGAAAGTGTTCCATTTATTACGACAACCTCAACTATTGTCGAAGTAGTCCTGATACCTGACTGAGGAGAACCCGGCCATGGCCCAGGCTGGAATCACGTAAGCTTCGAGGACACGTGGACATAGCCCTGATGAGAGCGGCTGCACGCGTAGGTCTACTGAAAGATTTTTAGTGGCCCAATGGGCGTACCCATGCATACGGCCACGGCGCCACGTCCATTACTGTAAACAAGTGGATAAGTTGTGTGATGGATGCATGGTATTCGCTGGCCTTGATATCGGTTCGATCTCAGATGAATCTGAGCACGGAATGCGTACGTGTAGTACGTGCACACGTATGTATCTTAAGATCGCTCGCTTTGCCAAACGTTTTCAACTTGACGATTATGATGTTACCGATGTTGCCTCCCCCTCCCTCTCACCACGGCTCTCACTGCCGCCCGCCCTTCGTACGTCGTCCCTCCGTCGAACCCTTCACCCTGCTCGGGGCGCTCCGTCCGATCCACAAGGACCAAACGTCAGGCTTCCCTCTTCCCCGGCCCTCCCCATACCACAACGCACGCTTCCCCTTCTTCAGGTGTCACTTCCCCGTTCAACATCATTTCGCGTGCGGGCGTCTGAAAAATGGATAACTGTCAAGAAGTAGAAGACCTCTGCGAACGCCGCGATGGCCTCTTCAATTACTGGGGCCCGACTGTGAGAAATTTCATATCTGCGAGCTCTACGTTCAGGGTCATGGACGTTACCGAGTGGCACAAGGCTTGTTCCGCACCCCCTTCCAGCGAGCACAGTTTCACGGTGGAGTTTTTACGTTGGTTCGATCCTTGCTATCCGGTGCTTCAACGATCTATGCTATCTTCTATGAAGCCGCTCCCTGACCTTGCGTCCTGCTTTCATTCTGACGCCAGAGACCTCATGTGTGGTACCTTCCTGGTATGCGCGCGGTTCTGCGGAACGGTGTGTGGGTGGGCTGCCGCTGTTAAGGACCTACGAACTCCTGACCTCCTTCGCATATTCCGCCGCTACACTCATCCGCTGTGGTGCACTGATGGGAAGCCCCCACAGCACGGAATGGAATTCAACTTGCTCGGCATGTGCGCAGGCTGGAGGTTGGCTTCTGAAGGCATGAAGCTGCAGGCCCATGCTGCTCGCCGCGACTGCTCATATGTGGGAGCGCAGGATATCAAGCGCCGGGTGAAAGTCATATGCCAGTACATAGTGCAGGAGACGTTCCTCTGGTTTTTGAGCAAGATGAAAGATCTCCCGAATGAGAGCCATCGCTTCGATGTTGAGGAGATACTCCGTCTAGTGGCTTCCAAGTTGACCCATGAAGTCATTTCATTGCGCATGAAGGATCACACCTACAGTACAGGCAACTTGATGTTCACTATGGACTCTGTGAGGCAAGAGCTTGATCTCGGGTTCACGCTTGCTGACGTGTATGGTCGCCCTGGAGATGGATTCTCCTTCAAAAGGGGTGGTGATCTACGGGGCTTTGAAAGCAAAAGAGTCTGGGGAAGGAGGTTGTGCGTCAATATGCGGTTTGCAGATCGGGTTGAAGACTTGAACAGTACGGAGCCCAAGCAGGATATGCGCCTTAGTTCTCTTGCGTGCCTCCCCGACCGCTCGGAAGCGCCTAAGATGAGACGTATTGCCGAATATTCCTCGCTCGGGTGGATAGGCATGGATCAACGCAATCCAGGTCCTTCTCAGCGGGCCACATTTCATGATGCTCCAACTTGGTCCGGCTTGAACTCAACGTACAACCGCACAAATTTCATGGATACAGCGAATCCTGCTGCTTCTGGACACCAGGGCTACATGACTTCCCTACGACGTGAAGCCCGAGCACCGCTTCCTCGTCAGTCAATGGCGCGATTCCGAGACGACACAGCGTACCCGAGACGCGACATTCGGGCAATGCGCAACTTGGTATTGAAAAGGCCTCCGGACAACTGTCGCTTCGAGGTTGATATTGTGGACTCCGATAACGAAGACCTGTGTACAATTCAGGAGGTGGAGGGAGCTCAGAAGGGGAAGTAGGACTCAGAGATTCGATAGAGAGACAGAGCAACGTAAGCAGCTCTCGACGTGGATCTGGAGATACTGTACGCAGAGATCACTTCTTGGAGTGCCGAACTCCGTGATGTCGTCGATCCCGAAACTAGCATTCTCAGGTACAGGGACATCTCGTGGGTCACAGATTTTCTTCTCAAGAACTCGAACTTCATGAACACGGATGCTACGCGCTGTGAGAATGCAGTGCAGTTCGGAGATCATTGGAAAGTTCTCCTCTACGTAGAAGTGCACTATGCTGTTCGAGAAAGTCTGCACGACAAATTCCCGGTCCTTCGGGAAAACATTGCGCAGTACTCACGTGTCTTGCGCTCTGGTAGGGAATCCTACATCGGTGTAGAAATCCGGAAGGCACAGCAGGGCCGGCTCCTGTGCAACATCAAGTGCACAAGCATCGATCCGTCCCTAACGATGAAGCTCGTGAACGAGATTTCGGGGATGTCAGTCTGCCTTGGATATTTTAAGAGGCACCATAGCAACCAGGACTCGGAGACACGACTTTTCGTTGTCAGAAGCGTGCATGTAGATGAAGAAGATATGGTGTCCGTTGAGAACTCGGTCACAAAGCTGCACCTTCGCATTATTGCGAACAGAGAAGACGTCGTGTCGTGGAAACCCGCTCCCGGAGACTACCTGTACCTCACTCATTTGATGAGCTTCTCCATGTACCACCGGATGTTCATGTCCATCCATAACATCAACCGCGCGCCTCCGCGCATACAGCATCATCTTTTCGGAACGGACATCCCTCAGGAGCCTGGTTCTAGTGTCGACCTGTCTTCGAAGTCCAGAACGCACTATTGGACATCGAATATAAATCACCAGCACTTGAGGTCTGGCGTGGACGATGGATGTATCAACTACCTGGACTTCCTGAGAAGTTCCGACAAAGTGGAAATCGATGACTGCCAGATGGGTTCGATAGAGACTGTGCTGAAGGAGGTTGGGGAGTTGGAACCGAAGACCGGATCAATAACCCTCATCCACGGTCCGGCCGGTACAGGTAAGAGTACGACCATAGCGCTGCTTGTCGGTGCCCTCCTGCATCACTCACAATTCGGTCACATGTGCAGTGACTCCGTGGAGGATAATTCCAAAGACCCAAACACCTTGTCGGCATCGGGAAGCAATGGTGATCGCGTCCGCTTCTTGATCACTGCGCCTTCAAACATGGCCGTCGACAAGGTTGCAGTGATGTTGGTCGAAGATGACATACCGTCAATGAAGGGTACTCTGTACCCTGAAGTAGTTCGCGTAGGGAGGCACAATTATGACTACGGAGTTCTCAAGGCACACTCCCTAGAACAGAAGGTTGAAAAGCGGGAGAAGGACATCATTGGTGAAGGGGAACGCACTGCAGGAAGTCGTTCCGCTGCACAGCGAGATGTCGTGGGCAATTCCATCATTTTCCTGGCTACCAATAGCACGAGCGGGGGAGGCCACTTCCATAAGTTGAAAACGGGTTGCAACTTCGTTATCATGTATGAGGCCTCCTTCTGCCTTGAGCCCGAGGCTCTGATCCCCATTTCCACATGCTTAAGGAGGTCAAGTCGCTGCCATGTAGTCCTCGTTGGAGACCACAAGCAACTCTCCGCCGTTTCTCAATCG
>JAULBV010006783.1:0-10167 GCA_032358295.1 Pterothamnion heteromorphum | reverse complement strand
CCCTCTCGTTCCTCGCCCGCGCTTTTTATGAGTACCGCATGTCTCTAGTCGAACCCTCACTTCCAACTTTCCCGGAAGACAGTGGCGCTGCTCTGAGCGGCAATTCGGCGCTCTTCTTACCAGCTATACCTAAACGGCGTTCCCAGCGTTATTTTTTCTAATGCATCGTACCCATCACGCCAACGACCTCATCCACGCCGCCTCTCCAGAGTGCGGTCCAAACTGAGAAAAAAATGCCTCCTCTCACGGGGATCAACAACTCTGGGCAGAATTGTAAGCCCCAGCCGTTTTCTTCCCTCTCCCCTACCAAACAGCCGAAACTGGGTACGGGAAAGTGGAATAAGAAATACTTGGTATCGTGTTGCTCCTATATTTTAGGACGGATACGAGATGTAACCAGGCAACGGTCGTGGCAACCAGACAACGTTCAGCTCTCGCAGCTTATCGAAAAACAACGGCACGGCAATCACTGACGAGCCATGCAGTCCCCCTTCTAACGCTATGTCGTTACCTGCTGCAGTCATTTTTGTGACAACGGCATCGTCCATGTTTTATACTTCGGCCGCCTTCCTCCCAACTCTTTCAAGTGGCCTCGTTTAATCTAACAAGAGACGAGCCCAGTGTTGGGTATCGAAAAGTGCATGCCTGGTCTAGCCATTTGCCCTATAGCCTGTCGAGAAAGACAACCGGATAACTCGTAGACTTCATACACGAACTGGACAATCATCCGGGCATGTTGTGTATCACAGATCGGTGGAAGTTGAACATTGGTAGGCCGTACTCTGTATTATACGAATATCATGGACGTAGATGGAGTGGTTTCTACAACTCTGCAACATTGATATCACGAAGAGTTCAAGAAGATCGTAGAGCTTGCACACGACATCCGGGCTAATATCGACAGCATCCAGTACCCACCGTTGTGCCGAAGCAATTGAGACGCTCGCCGTTTCGCTCATGGGCAGTAAGGCCATGCCATACGTCTTCCGAAGAAGAACTGACCCGTCCCTCTTCACTGAAGACGTATCAAACCGGACCGTGACATAACTCACGAAAATATTCTTGGAAAGTGGACGTTTATTGGAAGCACGGAGGACTAAGAATTGCGAAACCCTGTTCTCCCAATAAACGCCGGTCCCTCGTAGCCGATGGTGGTCTCTTTCTTTCTAGAATGGCATTGGTAATGCTGGCCCACTTTCGTTTCGGGTTTCACTATTGTACACCCAGACTCCGAGAGGACGACGTGGACTCCACTTGGTCTAGTACGAGTATAAAGTTACTATGCTCCTATTCTGCCGAACGCACCTCTGAGGCCAGCTCGACAGAAGAGGAGACCATAATGTTTCCGTCGAGTGATGAACCATCACCAGGAAGACGCCGAAGGTACTTGACTGAGAAGGATTTCTCAATCGCGGTTTTCTGTGCCCCTTTTGTGACGGTCTCCTTGCTCCATGCAATCTCTTCATATGATACTGGTGGTCACTCTTTCAGGGTGAGCACCGCTCGGATTTGGGCAAGTTCAGACAGCACACAACTCTCCCTATAAGATAAAAAACATGTCCATTGATCATCCAATGATCACCCAATACCGACGTGTCATGCCGAATGATATTCGAATGTTGTCCATATGATGACCAGGGGAAAATGTAGTATCGGGGCGTATATTGGAACATGCCGGATGATGCTCGAATGATGTCCCAAATTCTGCACATCCATTGCGTAAATCCAGATACTCTACTTCCACCATTCCAGATTGTGGTGCACCAATCAGCGGTTTAATAAATATATCTGAATGGTGCTTATATCCCATAGGAAAGTATGTTTGGAATTGGAGTTTTTCGTACAGAAAGCGAGAACTGTGTAGCTCACTTTAGTGAGACAAGTAGGGCTTTTAGTAGACATGTTGGAGATGGGTTAGCGTCAAGGCCGCCTTCAGCGCCCGTTTTTGTGTTCGCACCCGTTTCGCACACCGTGAAACAGGCTGTTCTCGGGGCTGGTCTCCGAAGCGGACTGCACCGTAACGTCCTATCAGAGCCTGTCGCAGCTGGACTTGTGACAGTAGTCGTTGCCCCGTGCCGGAGGGCCCCCATGCGCGAGAAAACGCGTGTACAGGCCGCATTGTGCGATGACGCCCCGAACCCACCGCTCTGCGCGCGCGCCCTGGATTGCCCAACGCCAGCCGGACAGTATTGCGCAAGTGAAGTACACGCCAGCCCGACCACAATGCGCAGCAGCTGCGCTCTACTGCTGCGCATTGTGGTGGTTAAACCCAGGCGGCGTAGCGCGCTACGTCGCCTGGGTTTAAGTCGACGACATATCTTCCGCGCTCTCCTTCGGCCCGTAGCTGTAGGCCATGCTCGTTCGCGTGTGCGAGTAGTCCTGGCGGGACGCAGAACAAGTACTACTTGTGCTGCGTCCCACACATGACGCCGCTGTTTTACAATTCTATCCAGAACGTCGCGCTCGTCATGGCCTACATCGCTGCGGCGGCGTCACTGCGCGAGCTACACGCCCTGAACAGCTTCCAAGCCATATGCATGCGGCTTGCATATGCGAATCTCTCAAACGGGGCGGCAGTAGTGCGCGAACGCATCGAGTTCGCGGACGTGGTCATCAGTGAACTGGTCGCCGTAGTGCCCTCAATCAGATCCAGGTTGTCGAGATCTCGACGACAACCTGGACAACCTGGATCCATGGACTACTGTAAAGTCCAGGGCTGGGGACGACAACCACTAGACGATAGAATCAGAGCATGGTCAATGTGTTCCTGGAATGTGTTCTGGAATGTGTTCCTTTGGTAACATAATGTCCGGTAGGATGCGACGTGCCAAGAGCGGTGGCGTACGGCGCGTGCTCCAATGCCCCTACTACAGTAAATAATAGGCCTTCCATGCTCAAAGTGCTTTTTAAATCAAAATTCGAATTTATTATATTCAGTTATATTCAGTTTAGTGTGCACTGATAGTCTCGCTCTTATTACTGTGGTTTAGGTGATACGCTTTACTTGTTAGATGGGCTTATAAGTACTCTAACGCGAACCAGAGGGAACAAATGGTGGCTAAAAACACTTCAGGACTTGGGAAGGGACTACTGAAAGTGGGACAAGGCCCATAGTTGCCAAACGTTTGTAATTAATTTGAAATTTGGAAACCACCGGTATTGTAGTCTTTTCAGTTATCAAAGGAAATTATTTCTAAATGAGCCTTTCATACTTAAAAATATAGCTGCAAATGTTCTGAAAACACACAATATAAGTTGAAAGATTGATGAGCCGGATTGCGGCTTGTTTATTCTTGGCTCGGAAGAGTGTTCGGGAAACCATGTCCCAAATTGTACCGTAAACCTTGCCTGTGTTTCAGTCCTAAATATCAGGCTTTCTACGGATCTGGAATGTGCCATCAAAATTTCAGATTTGTATCCCATTTTAATTTCTAAATTCGGGAAATATCAGAATTTCTGATTGCTATCAAGTGACCATTCCGAGTCTTAATGGTATAAAGGTCTATTTAAATCTATATCCACCTTCGCATATTCGCATAGAGCTTCGAGAAAGAACAGTACTAACAATCACAGAGTATTAGTTTGCATATTCTGAAACTGAAGCAAGAACAATTAGGTATCAAATTATAACCTTTCACGCAACAGATCCCACAGCTTCGGCAAATTACTCAATGTAAAATGTCTAATTATGATAGAAAAGAAATAAGGAAAGAGTTAATTGCATTTGCTGGTAGAAGAGTCATTGAAGAATTAATTTTGACTATGATTGTAAAATAAAATTTACATTTTCTAATTAACTGTATAAAAACAAAATTTCGAAAACAACTTCGCGGCAAATGTTTTGCTTCGAGAAAAACAGTACTCTCTGAGTATTTGCAGTGTTTTTCTCAAAGCTCTGGGTATGACTATTACTTTGTACTATCCCTTCCAAATTTATATTCCAAAGGACCACTCAGAGACTTACGTTTTAATTATTAAATCGCTGATTGGACGCTCGATTTTGGAAGACTGGAACCGGAGTAACGTTTTATTTTGCCCAGTATTAGGAGGGTAGTCTTCGAGTAGTTGAGAGAGTCGAAACGAGTACAGAGACAGATACAGAGAATTTTAATTGGCTACTAGGACAGGCCATGAGCCATAGTGAAGAATATCTCGTTCTCCCTGCCTCTGTGATTGCCTGTATTTCCAAGCAGGAAATAAGAGAGGGAGGAGGAAAGAGCTATGCACCTCTAATTAGTATAAGCAATAGCAGTGGCAGTGTGAGCTGAGGCAAATATTTCCCGTACCAACTACCAATCGCCTCTTTCATGGCGTACTGACCGTAGCCACCTTCTTGTGATTATTTTAATTGGAAATATTGCAAACTGGCCTGTTTCGTGTCGAAGGAAAACCAAGAAGTGGCAGTTTAGAACTACTACGTAGACGTACCTGAAGTTCGTTCCAAAATAAATATTTTACTTACCTGTCAGTAATTAAGCTTATATTCTAAAATTGGGTTTGGACTCGTGGGCAACGGTATCACGCTCGAGTGATTTTGGACAGACAGGCGACGGCAGCGCAAGCTCAGGAACAGTGTGAAGGGAGTGAGAGCACTAATAGGGATGCTCTATTAGCGGATAACTTTAGGGAGCGTGGGCGGCCATGGAGCGCGGACCGGACACTAGCGTGGGCTGCCGAGGGCATGGACAGCATGGATTTTTCAATTGGATGTGATGAATTAGCTGGCACGACCATCTCTATTTTCTCGGCAACTGAGAAATGATGCAACGAAAACTCCACTATGATTCCAGATTGCTGCGGGCAATCAATGTTTAGAACTAATCGTTTACGTCAATGATTGGTTCTCCGGCATACTTTAAGTTCGGTGTTTCTGGTACAGTAGATCTATGTCGACTTAAGTCGTCATTTTCCCCGTAGCCACCCGTAGCGTCCAATCCATGGCATGGAAAGCCACATAGCAAACGTTGCAAATCTGGCTTTTTATTACGGCTAAGTTTGATGCCTGATAGCCTAATAGTAGAATTAACAATTTGGCTTTTTGGCATAAAACCCGAACTGTTACAAAAATTTTCTGATTTTTGCCGTGTATTTCTCGTTCGCTGAGATGGTCTTTTTGCCCATTTAATAGACGAACACGACATAACTGATCATGGAAAAGGGCATCGGGAATTTCAGTATTATCGGGCTGAAATATTGTATTGGCCAGAGGGCCAATTCAATGGCTGAAAATCAGCAAGAAGACCTTTTGCTACGACATGCCGAAAATCGAATCCAGTACAGAATTGGACAAAGTCAAAAACAACTTTGGCCAAACGAGCAGGAAGTTCGCCTGCCCGAATCGCGGGAGGACGTGTACTACGAAAAAAGGAGGATGGGTACTACAAAAAATAAATCCTCAGCTACACGTTATGTATACATTTATTTACAATTTATGCACGCATAATCGACCCCCGTCGCCCAAGCCAAATCTTCAGCATCTGTGCTGTATACCCAATACCTTGTCTCATTATTATTTTATTCCGAGTGCGCAAATGCGTGGACCGGTCGCTCTACGGATATGTTTTTCTTATTACGGATGTTTCGAAGTACTTACAGCATAGTAACCGTCACTATTCATCAGTGAGGCCATTTGAAAGAAATTGAAGTTCTCATTCTCTCTCTGATTATATTGTACGGAATTTGTACACACTGTACGTAGTACTACTGTGAAGAAAAATAATATAGGGGTAAGGTTAAATCAGTAAAGCGAGTTCCGCTGTACCGAGGTAAATTGGTTTAGTTTCCTCTACTGCAGCTTGTTACTACGGAGCTCGCTGTTAATATCATTCGCATTGCACCTGCTTCCGTCCCTTCGATTACAGTTTTATTTATCAGCTCACAGTCTTTTTCTCCCGAGACTTGCGTACCGTGGACGTGGCGAGGAGTCGGTGCTTCTCAAGTATAAGTAACTAAAACACTACTGTCGGCGCTCCTGAAGAATAATTATGTAAATCACTACGGTACCTAGTCTTTCCGTTCTAGGTAGTATTATTGGAAACGGGGTATCGGGAAACGATTGCTTACATGCTGTAATCACTACCCAGCTCGCTCTGCCATTCTTAGGTGCAGACGACGTCGAAAATAGTACAGTATTCTAGCTACAATTTAGGTCTCTATCTTGGAACCGTTCTTGACCGACACGGCCGAAGCCTAATCGTGTTCAAAAATAGAAGAACTATGGCACATAAATATGTGCGGACCATTATTCGTGCTGGAGGTTTGCGTTTCTTTAGCCAGCATTTCTTTCTTACCGGGAATTGCGAGATGGGCTTTCTAGCCAATTTCATTGTCCAAAAATGCCAAATTTTGATACTGGCGATAGGCCAAGATTAGAAAATTTAGCTATATCACATTTTTCCATTTTATGGACATGTCAATAAAGTGGGAAAAATGTGAGTGATCCAGCCACTATTCTAAAACTGGTCAAAAACTGGTCACTGGTCTTGGACCGCTCCTGAAATATCCCAGGCTTGCTTCCAGTGGAAGCATACCTGGAAGATTGAAGTTTTCCGGAGCTGTGCATGCTCTGTAGCTTACGTGGAAGGAAGCCTTCCACGTATTTTACTACGAGATGTACCGGCCCAGCTCCAGCCGCAATCGCCGCCGCCACCTCCCCAGCCCATCTCCGTCGTAAGTTACGACGGACTCGACGACTCGTAACTTGTGTTCATGATTCAACCGACGCCCACCAGCCGCGCGCACCATTCCATGCACACCGCTCACGCGCTCACGCCGGCAGTCCGTCGACTACTCTCGCTCACGCGCGCGCTCCGTTCGCGGGCTTATGCTCGCGCGGTGGTCCGTCACGCGCTCGCCGATCACCTTCTACTGTTCGTACACTCCTTCGCGCGCTTGCACCCGCGCCGATTCGTCCTCGCGCGCTCCTCGACCCATCTGTCGCACTCACTCCGACGCTCCACCGCACGATCACACCTGACCCCCATGCGCGAGCGAAACACCGCCTGATCATCGATGACTTGCGCCCGCGTTGACGAGCTTATCGTGAAGGTTTTCCGCCCGTCCGAGCCGTTCACGTGCATGCGCCCAGGTACGCCGCCCGCACACCACTCATCGCGCATGCATTCGCGTGGCACAAATGCATGAGCTTTCGCAACATGCATATCGGCACCCCCCGGCGCCGCCCGGCGCGGCACGCCCTCCCGCCGCCGGCGGGAGTGAGTGACGCCCGCACTCACCCACGCATTCATGCTGCCCACGGTACCGGACCCCGCTCTTCGCCCATGAATTCGAGCCTGCGACTCACCGCGCTCAATGCTTGCGATCTTGCGCCCGTTGTGCATTGTCCGCACTTACGCTGCCCATGTAACCGCCCCAGATACGCAGAAGAGGGGAATGGCGTCTGGCTCACCATCTGCCCCGCCCGGCACTGGGGACCGCGTGCATCATTATGCATTCGGAGCACGGTCACCAGCCACGACATGGGCCTCCCACGAATATGTTGTACACCCGCGTTCCTGGCGTGACGATGCACGCGTAGAAACTGGACTGCTCTTGAATTCTAACCTCGCCTTCATGCCCCGACATGACGCTCTTCTTTCGGCAGGTACAATGCAGGTACAGACATCTCGTGGCGGCGTGTGTGACTTTCCTTGGGTACCTGTGCTGGACTGAGGGCGCGGGAGGCACGTCGCATTGGTGTGCACAAGCGCGCGTGTGCCGTGCGCAAACCTGGCTGTGCGGTGGAGCGGCGCGCTCAATGTGTACCTTGCGTACGCTGCTGTGGGAACGGCTAGCGGTGCCTATTGTGGCCGACCGGCGGCGGGGTGCGCTGGTGGTGTGACATGACACTGCGCGCGCGCCACGCCGGCACAGCACGGCATGCCGGTGCGACGCGATGCCTTGCAGTTGGGGGACAAGCACGAGTTCGTCACAGCTGACTGGATGACCAGCTGCCATTGCATGTTAGGCGCGCCCGCGGAAGGACAGGTGGCGCTGTGGTTCCGCGCCGATGGCTTCGAGGAAGACGAAATCGGGAAATCCCCGAGCGTCCCGTGACGCGCAGCGGGCGCTGTCGTTCGAAGTGAACTGTACAGTGCGTGCGTATGTTATCCGCCGGGGGAATGGCGTAGATGACGTACAAAGTCGGCCATGAGTGCGGACGGAGGCGGACCGTGATGCGGATGCACCCATCCGCATCGATGTTCATGCATACTCCACGTCCAGCTGCGATGAATAGCGAGGTAGTCGTTTAGCCACGCGGCTAAACATAATGGCTACAGCCTATAGCCAATAATTTGGCTATAGCGTATTGCCTATATTATGGCTATAAATATATGTAAAGGCAATATGTTGGCTATAGCGTATAGCCAGTAGTTTAATTACAGCGTATGGCGTATAATTGGCATTTGTCAGTACATATCGGGCTGCTATTGGTCAAAACATCCTTCATACAGGCTCTTAGAACTGGCATTCGAAAATTTGCATAGCGGCTCGAAAACAATGCTTTTGGGGTAATCTTTCGGGTACCCTTCGGATATCCGCTGCCTATCGCAAGCACATCATACGGGTATCATTAAAGGGAAACCATTCGGATACCATACGGGAAGCATCAGGGTACATACGCAGCAAATAAAATCAGCTCCTACGTAACCGTACTGCAACCTTTTCGGGAAATCTTTGGAACATCATTGGTTCACCATAAAACCTTACAGGGACGAGCTCGCCGGCGCGTGTAGTCAGCAGGTATCAAATGCCAGCGGGACGAAGTTCCAGTCGAGCTGTGGCAGTAGGTCGTCGCTTGCAAGGATCAGGGCTTGTCGCACAGTACGATGATGTGCGCTTAACTTGGAAACTGATGCTGCTTCCGCTGCGCCTCCTGGGTTTTCAGCTGCACGGTTGATGACGGCGGCTCGGAAGGGACTGGTGACTGTCACATCGTATGCAGTGGGGAGGGCATTGGAAACGCCCGGGGGAGGAGGCGGCGGTTGGACGAGGATGTCCGCCGGGCGGCTCAAGGTACTGGGGATGAGAGATGGGACTTCTAAATCGCAGGAGAGCCCGGAAGGACGGAACAATTGGCGTGCGAAGAGGTTTCGCACGGAGTTGTGCCGATGGACGGTTCCGAAGCCCCGCTTACAGAGAGAGGAGTGATCGCCCATGTTGTCCATTGCGACGGAGCAGTGAGCGCATCTTAGTGGTTGGATAGAATCGTCGTAGACAGGCAGACCGAGGTGCCTCATAAACATTACGGACCAGTGGCAGGAGTGAACCAGGGTTGCTATCGAAGGATGTGCAGTAAGGAACAAAGACGCATCAGGTGTCATGATGGACTTAAATCTTGCACGCTTGCGGAAAGGAGCAGGATGATTCTGGGAGGCACGGGGTGATGTTCGCCAGAGAGCTTCTTCCCAGTGAACCAATGGGTCCGCCTCTCACTGCGCCTGATATACAATATTGGATGTACCTTCAGGTCGAGATGCGAGGCGTTCCGGTTCGAAAGGGCCCAAATCCTCCCTCATTGGGAAGAAGTTCCGTGGTTGCATATGCGTGGGAAGGTTACCGACGAGTCGTCGGTAACCTCTCCACGCATTTCCTGCTCTTCGTACAGTCGTCAGTGACGACTGTACGAAGAGCAGGACGCGCCATTCGAATGTAAAATGCTGTAGACGGGAAGAATGGTCCGTTCAGGCGAACTGGAGCAGCCGCGATGAGGCTTGATGCGTACATGGAGTGCAGATTCCGCGCTAGGGATGTGAACCCATGTCCTCCAAGGCGGAAAGGGAGGCGTATTTGGTCCGCCGCGTCAGGGGATAGTTGGAGGTCGTTGAGGCGTGCATAGTGTCTCTGCTGCGCGTCGTCGAAGTTCAGGGCGATCGGTAGGGCATCGTCTGGGGGAGACAGGCGAAAGGCGTGCTGGACGTTGCACACTGAGGCGCACATCCTGTGGAGGTGGAACCTTATACGAGCGTCCGGGACGGTTTCTATGGCAGAAATAGCGCTGTCACAAGCAGCCGTCTTAGCGCTGAGATACTGGCGCGTGTAGCTGGGCGGCACCAAGGAGCTCGATGCCTTTAGAATCGCATGGCTGGTTGATTTTATTCAAGATCAAAGTGGCGGAATCCGAAGGTAAACATAGACTATTATACCAGAGTGGGGTGTGATGCTACA
>JAULBV010006672.1:0-10170 GCA_032358295.1 Pterothamnion heteromorphum | reverse complement strand
GTATATCCCCGAAGGGGAGGATTTTTTTGGATATTAGTGACAACATGGGAGTATTCGAGACATTATTACAGGCTATTTTTTTTTAATTATTTCTTTCATTCATTTTTTTTTATAATATTTTTATAATGACAAAATTTGATATAAATAAATTAGCAAAACCATGACCAAGTGAAAAATATAACCAATATTGTCTATTAACATAGGTTTCTATGGAGCCTTTGTTTGAGGGTATATCATAGTAAGGCTATGATGCCTATAAATCTCATAAAATTGGAAATATATATCTTACTAACATAAAAAAAATCGACAAAAAAAAAGTTTCTGTTTAACAAGCATTTGGAGAATGGAACATTAATCCAAAAAACCAGTCGAAGTTGGCAAATTTTGGTATATTTTTGGCAAAAAACTCTAGTGAAACCCCCGTGGAAATCTACTAATATAATAAAACTATTGAATACTTGGAAAACCCATTGAAAAAAATTAAAAAAGATCCTGAACATGAGAAATAAAAAGATTGAATAAAAAAAATTAAATCGATTATTGGGTTTTAAAAAGAGCTTGATGAGGATCTGAATGATAAATGGTTTTGTTATGTAATTAGAAGATATCTGTGTTATTAAATTAGAGAATTAAAAATTGATGCATAAAATATCACATAATATTGTAATATAACAGCAGTGTCTCTCTTAAAACAAACAAAACATATTGATAAGATTCATCATCTCCCATAAATAATAAAAAACTTGTTTTCCAAATTTAACAAATTAGAGAATAATGAGGTTTAAAAAATATATTAAAAATGTCTCCCAAACTTAGATAAAGATATTGATGCACTAAAATTTTTTTATCATAGTATAGAATGCGAGAAAGATGTTAATTTTGACGTTTATGAATTTCTTTCAGATTATAGAAACTATATCACTAAATATAATTTCTAATAAGATAATGAAATATATTTAAAATAATATTGGTTTTAAATACCCTAACCTGGTTTGTAAGACCAGAGAATTGAATACACACTATGTTTTTACTCTGATTAAATAATTGATTATATATAAAAAAATTAGAGCATTGAGTATGAAATTTTTGTAGACGCAAAACATGGAGTTGGATAAACAGCATCAACATAAATACTATATTTTATTATTAAAAACAAAAATAATGGTACGTTAATGTTCATAATGTTTATTCATAATACAAAAACAGTGAAAGCATATAAAGATATCTTTAATGTTGTAA
Organism: Pterothamnion heteromorphum; assembly: GCA_032358295.1. Taxonomy (NCBI): domain Eukaryota; phylum Rhodophyta; class Florideophyceae; order Ceramiales; family Ceramiaceae; genus Pterothamnion; species Pterothamnion heteromorphum. The sequence goes on along the minus strand of JAULBV010006672.1, from coordinate 8,931 downwards.
ATAAAATCATAGCACTCGAGGGGAGAGTAGTTCATTGTGATTTTGAATAAGCATTATTATAAGCAATTCCAAAATCATCAATATTGAGACCCTGTTATTTTCATTTTGTAAAAATGTTTGAAGGCTGACGGAGGTATGCTAATTAAGTTGAATGAATAGGAAGAACAGGTTGAAGTGTAAATTAAGCTATATGCATGTATGTAAAACTTACCTATTTTTTAAATAGCAGATAGTCCAATTGGTTACTGGAGTCTTTAAGTAGTGAATCAAATGGGTAATAAGATAATAACGTGATTAATTTTGCATGAGCCTGATTAAAACAATATTAGGATTTTCTAGATAATGACTTTACTCCTAATCTAACAAATAATATAGTTGAGTGATTCGTTTAAAAAATTGAATAATAATTAAAATGAAAATCAAAAGTAAAAAAATTGATCACCATTATTCAAAATTAGTAAGTTCATGATTTTATATAATATAAGACAACTAATTAAAAAGTCAATGAATCCCCAAATCTAGGTCTTCAAAATTTGGTATGAAAGCTAAAAAAAATAAAAAATGAAGTAGTTTTTAAAAAAAATATCTAACGATATTTTTTCTCAAAGTGAGTTAGAAAAAATTATGTATATTTATAATAAGAAAATCCAAGATTTCATATTATTGATCTTAGAAATTTAACTAAAAAGAACATGGTAGAAAAAAGAAAGATCTGATTCCTCAAATTTAGTAAAAAATTGGGAGAAAAAAATATAACATAGTGAGAAAAACTTATGATAGAATAAGAAGTGGAGGAGTATAGATAAGCTGCTCATGACGAAAGCGACTTAGAATAATAATATTAAATTATTAATTTTTATTTTTTAATTAACTTAGAGATTTTTAAGGATATTTATTATAGTAATTTTTTGCTTTAAAAAAATATATAAAATTTATTGTTTAATATATTCTTTCTTATTGGCGTTCCAAATATTAAGCAAATAGTGCACTTTATCATGTGTTTTCTGCATTCATATATCCAGTATTTATGGAAGCAATCTTCTTTATGAATGATATATAAGGTTATTATTATATTAAATATTTTACACTGAAGTTGTGATTTTTATCTCAACTTACATTCTTTTATCATAAGACTGTAGTTCTTTTATTTTTTAGATGTTGTATATTATCAAAAGGTTTATTATAATTAATTTTATATAATATTAAAATTATTTATTCTTCATTATGATGATCCGCCTTTTGTTTATCCACCAGATTTAGGATATTATCCCGGCCAATCTCCACTTGGTGGTTATTAACCAGGCTAGCCCCATGTTTTATTTTATTTATAATCATAGCTATCTTTAATTGTAAAATCAAGCTTAGACTCATATTAAATATTACCAAACAAAACACTTCATTAGTCGATCTGTTAATCATCTTATCTATTTTATTATATTTTTTTTGTTAATATGAGTTTTTATTATACATCAGGTTTAAATTCGAATTAAATAGCTATGTTACCATCATTATTTTTGGTAAAATTAGACCCCTGACTTTAATTATCCTAAATATCATTAAAATCAATATCATCAATAAAATCATCAAATATATAATCCTCTATTTCTAAATCATTTTATTTTTCTTTTATCGCTGATTTTTTTTCCAACACCTCTTAAACCTTTGCACATATTTTTATAAATTTAAATGCTTGAGAATAATATTACATTTTATCTTCAGATTACCGGGTTTTTTATATAATTTCATCTAATATATCACATACTTTTTCTTTTTAAATTTTTTTATTTTCCAAAGTAAGAATTTTTTCTCTATACTTTTATATATTTTAATATAAAAAATTTATTGATTCTTAAAATTTTATATCTTAATCTGCTTTTATTTCCTCTATTTATTACTATTATTCTTATGATAAATTATATCCTCACATAAACTCTAGAGCTTTTACCACACCTTCATAACCATCAGTTATATATAATTTTTTCAAATTAATATCTTTGTAAACATTTTATACATCTAACAACTCTTAATTTTATAATCGTGTTTGTTGAGCTATTTTAATTCAAACATCAATCCAAGCCTAAGATTTTATATTTTTATATATATTATATACTATTTCAGAAAAAAATTATCCATAAAACCAATCCCAATAATTATCAACTGATTGAGTAATTTTTTTTGCTCGCTCAATAACAAAGATCTCTACTTTTGTTTTTCTATCAAATTAAGCAAGTACATTAATATTGCGAAGGCTTTAATCATATTAATCTATATATTTTTATAACTATTATTATTTTTCACCGATTAACAATGTTCTAGACTATATCATTTATTATTTATCTTTAAAACTATTTATTTTATTTTATAATTAATCTAGTTAACGATCGAGAGATTCTTTTTACTCATAAGTTTATTTAAATTACCAAATACCTAAAGCACATGATGGATCAATATGCAAAGCACATTTTTTAATAAAATATTCTTCTGGTGGCGATCTAAATCCAAGTATCTTTTCATGATGAAAAAACAAATAGTTTTAAATGAAAGTATAAACTATCAAATTGTCATATTTTAATACTATTCTATCAACTAAATTTTAGTCAAAATCAGTGGTCTTAAATGAATAAAATCACCCATTCTCTATATGTAACAACTATTTTAGTTCAAGCTATGAATGTTTATCTGGTAAAACGTACTTATTTTCTAAGAGGCGTGTATATACACCAAACTTCTCCATTATTTTTTAATCAACACATGTATTTTTTGGATCAAAGTTGATATTTTTTATTTAATCTAAATGCATTATAAATATATTATAAATATTTTTAAATAAAAAATTAACAAAAATAAAATTTTCATTCATTTTAATTGAAGCTCATTTAAACTTAATTGAAAATCATTGAACTAAAAAATTTATTCAAATCTCAATTAATTTCATTGAAGCCTATAAAATTTATACATACATAATATATTTATAACTATTAAACCTTCTTTCTGTTTTGGGTTATCTAACCTTATGGTTTCTGATTGCCTTTGTTGTTTTATTGGTTTTTCTTCTTCTTAGATTGTTATCTAAACGATGAGTTTTAGTTGGCCTAATTATTCTTCTAGCTATTGCTAAGATTATTGGGTGTCTTAGGTTTCTAAGGAGGTATATGATTGGACTTGTTTTGGTTCCTTCTTCTTTTCCTATTAGCTAATAGAGAAGCCTCGTTTTTAGGCTTCTTTCTACCATAAAATTTATAAAAACTACTCATAAGTAGATAAATATCTAAATATTATTTAAATCATAAACTACTCATAAAAATAAAATCATTAAAATGATTTTAAAAAATACAAAAATACTATTTTCATTAAATTGATTGAGAAATGGTACCAAATTTTACAAAATTGATTGAAAACTCAATGAAAATGACTGAGAACATAAAATTTTTGACTGAAGCTCATTCAAACTTCATTGACTTTCATTGAAATTAAAAAACCTTTCATTCAAATCTCAATCAATTTCATTGAAACATATAAAATTTATTCTAATCTAATTTATAATACCAATTAATCATTTAAAATAAAAATTATTACTAAACTGTAGTCTATTTTATTTTATTTAATAAATTTAATTATATTTAACTAAATTGAAGTAAAGTATAATTTATTTTCTTGTATGGATCGCCGATCCATAGAGGAAAATAAAACTAAATATAAACAGAAAAAAATATTTACTAATATGTAGTGAGATTAAATTAAATTTTTATAGAATTTTGATTTGATTTAACTAACGCAATATTAAGAATAATTTAATAGTTTTTTCATTTAATAATTTTTTAAAACAATCCTAATTTGTTTTGATGATTTTTTTTTTAATAAAATAATAAATATTTTAATTTTATTTGATTCTTAAAAGATAAATAAATATATTATTCATTAAATTAACTTTTTTATTTATAATGGCTGAAAAAAGCAAGGAGTATAATGATGTTTTATAAGAAACCTCGTGATTATATTATATGCCAAAGTCAAAATCTGTTGCTTGTAATAAAGATTTATACCAATGTGTATTATCCGAATCATAGTTTTTTGTTCTCCCATTAAAGGATTAGATACATAAGGCAATCTTTAAAAGTTTTTTTATAACAAAATAAGAAATTTACAATCTATTAGATGTTTATTTGTTTATGAAAAAATAAAAATTTTTACCTTTTACAAAAGTTCCTGATAAAAAATTTATTCATAATACATTTAATACCTGGTTTCCAGATTTATATTAAAGTTTATAATAGAGATTTGGCTTTGATTAATAATAAATTAAATAATTTACACGAATAATGGCTATATTTGACGATCCATGATGATTGAATTTAGCTTAGTTTTAAATAAATGAAAAAAAGTAGGACACCATTGATTGATTGAATAAATTAGAAATTGGTTGTAACACTAACTCATAATAATAAAATTATTTTGAAGAATTGCTTGCAAAAATAAATGGAAAAATAAAATAAATATTATATATATATGATTAATTGTAGGATACAAAAGAGTCAAAAAAGAAATTAGTTTAAAAAATATAAAACTAATATGATAATATCAATATTTAATATCCAGAAAGTGTTTAATTAAAAGAGTTTTTAAATAACAATAATAATTATTTTTAAGAAAATATATGAGATTCTAGCTACAAAGATATATTTTCTATTTTTAATGGAAAATATGATATTACTAATGATTGTGAGCAACTTTATGATATTTATACAAATAAAAAAAAATCTGGAAAATCATTATATACTATAGATGTAAGAAATGCTCTTTATGAGTTTTGGAAGACTCCAGGAATTAATAAAAATTTTTAAAACATGGTAGCGTTGGTTTAAAATACTTTATATGGTAATGCAAATTATGACACTCAAGATTAAATGGAGATTTTAAGATCAATGATATCAGAAATTCAATACAAATCAGAGGTATTTTTTTTTGCAATTAATAATATTTAGATTTAACCTGTTGAAATATAAAATATATTATTAAAATCTTTTATTGAATTTTTTTTTGAAAATTTAATAATCACCCCAAAATTAGGGGGTTTTGAAGAACTTGTATTTAATATGTTATCCCCAAGTTGTACATTAAGTTTAACATAAATATACGCTTAAAATGTTTATAATTAAGATGAAACTATAGTTTAATTAAAAAATAAATTTTTGATGGCCGATTCATGGCCACATATTAATAAATATATTAGTAGTGGAAATACTATTGAAAGACTTTATTTATTAGAATCAATTATATGTTATAAATAAAATAATGGTAATATATAAAATATAGTTGCAAGTTATATATAAAAAAATATATACCCAGATTTAATTTAAGAATCTTTATCTCTTCAAGATATTTCAACTCTTATTTATTGTATCCTAGCTCATTTTACAGGCGTTGATATTAATCCATATATGAAATAATTATAAACAAAATTTTCAAAATCAGTAAAATGTTATGAGAAATTAATTAACTTCAATTTAAAGACAAATATTAGTTTTTTATATAATACACCATCAAGATAAGCTGTAAAATATTATATAGATAATGGTTATATTAAAAAATACATTAAGTGTTTGGAGTAAATCAGTATTTTTATATTTAAAAATACCCTACCATAATAAAAATAATAATAAAGTTATTTGATATTATTATATTAAACATTATGTAACTCTTAAAAATGGAAATCATTGCATGATATAAATGAAATAAAAAATATATGTGAATAAATAAAAAGCTATTAAAAACATATCTTGGAATTGATTCCAAAGTTAATTTAAAGGATAATGAGTGATGGTTGGTCAGATTAATTTAAAAATAAGTTAAAAGAAGATGATTATTTATCGTGATAATCAAAGAGAATTATATTATATTGTGATTCATTGTCGATAATTTAAATGCCTAATAAAATTGGCGAAACTATTCCCGAACATCTTTTTAATAATATTTAAACACTACTTACAATGGGTATTACATCGGAGAGAGATGTGTTAACTCTTTATTATAATATATGCGATGATTTGAGTGATTAATCATTATAAATGTTAAAAAAAACATGTTAATAATTGATTAATGAATTTGAATTGAAATTTGAAGCTTTTAAAACTCATATAGAAAAAGAATGAAGTTTAGAATTTAAATCACTGGGTGGTGGTAGTTAAAATGGAGGATCATAAGAAATTATTTACGATGTAGATTGGGCGTAATGAATTGTACGTGAGCTTAGAGATAAAAATAATAAAACATAAGAAGAAGAAAATGATCTAAAAAGAGCTTTATATATAATTGCGAATCCTGGAATGGAAATTGAGTAATAAATTAATTATTAATTATTTAGATAATCTATACAAAAATCACATATCCATTCATCATCATTATATTTTATTTCAAAATTAGTACAAATTTTATGACAAATTCTCCAATCACAAAAATCACATAATATAAAATCTCCATATTAATCCAAACATTTGTAACATTTATTATCTTTATATTTTAATTATTTGAACTCTTATTTTCACAATAGCTTCCCAGTTAATTTTGTGTTAAAATATGTTCCAATTTTTTATTTACAAATAGGACAATATTCACTCATAATAGCCCATGTTTATATACACTCTAGGCAAAAACAATGTTTGCATTTAATAATAACTGCAACTGTAATATCAAATTATATATAGCATATAGGGCAGTGTGAATCTATTAAAGAAAAAAAAATCTAACTAAAATACACTGACATTATAATGTTTATTAGTGAAATTGAGAATATTGTATATGAATGAGATTTAAAAAAATTTGAGCTGTTTTATGGTAAAAAAGATGATCGTATAAGCCCTATATTAGAGACTTATGACAAAAAATATGGCCATAAAATTGATAGTTTTACTTAAATAGAATTCAAAGAAATTTTATAGATTAAACACACAATAACATCTTTAATTCATTGGAATGATTAGTTTATTAAAGAAGTTGATATTTTAATTAAGAAACAAAAGTATCCAGAGGCTTTGGTCTCAGCTGTTATGGGTTTTGGACCCTAATATTATTTTGAAGGAAGTTTTGGTGTTGATGATAAAGACATTGAAAAAAATTAAAAAATTAATATTTAACAAAAATAAAAAATGCTTTTATAGATTCAATAGTTATTAGTTTTTTTAGATTGAAAATATGAATCTAACCTTATGATGGTATTTTTTAAAATACACTTATAAAATTATTTATTTTATGAGATTAAAAGAGATGTAACAGATAATATTTTAAAGAAATAAAAATATCAGAAATATATAATTGAAATAAAAAAATGCTAACATATAAATACTAATTTAAACGAAGACTATGAAAACTTAAATTAAATAAATTCGTAGATAATATAAATAAATTAGTAAGTTTATAAAGATTCAAAAAATTGATTAAATAAAAAACTTAAAATAAAAACCCCTGAGAAAAAAGATCCTGAAAAAAAAGATCCTGAAAAAAAAGATCCTGAAAAAAAAGATCCTGAAAAAAAAGATCCTGAAAAAAAAGATCCTGAAGGAAAAGAACCTTAAGAGCCTGATAGTATATTTGGGGGTGATAACCCTGATTAATTTTAATATGATATAACTAAAGATCCAAATATTAAAGTTGAATAAAATAGAGCATAAATTACAGCATGATTGCCATGGAAATCAAAAGGTCTTAATGGGTTATGGTGAATAAAATAATTTAAAGGAGATTGACATCCATTATTTGATACAAAAGAATAAAATCTATGTTATTTAATGTCAATGGTGTAAATTTTATACTAAATGGGTGATCTGGTATAATGTATATTAGACTATGAAGGTAGTGATGAAATAATATTGTCATTTATATGGATAATATCATGTTTTGAATAATCCATTAAAGCAACAAATGCATTATTATATTTTGAGTGATTTTTATTTGGAAAGATAGAGATTTTTAGTAGTTTAACAGTTGGTCAATAATAAGATTTAGATGAATTTTTTACCAGATTCATAGAGCATTTGATTTAGAATATACCCAATATATTACCAATGATATAAATATTATAAACCCCTGTATATGAATAAAATTGTGAAATTTTTAGATTAAATTTTTAAAAATCAATTATTCAAGATGATTAAATTGATATAATATAATATGGAAAAAAAATATTTTATTAATACGAATAATTTAAATTTCAATAAGTTTTACCCAAATATCTTTTTATTTCCATTTCAGTTATTATAGATGACTAAACTTCGAAATAAATTTTAAAAGATTTTTGATAGATGAGCATTATAAAGGAGTTTGATATCAGATAAATGTTATAATCACCAGGACACGACTATTTATCAGAATAAAATAAAATTACAAAGTATAGTTTATAGGGATTTATTGTACATTAAGGAGAAAGTATTACTGCAGGTCATTATTTTACTATTTTAAATAGATAAAATAAATGGAATGCATATGTCTAATCTAATAATAGGGTAAGTATTCTCAGTGTTTTAGAAGAACCTTAATTTGGATCAAGTACATAATCGGTTCTTTATCTATATATGTTGGACGAAAAAAGTTAATTATTAATATTTATTTATTTTTCAAAATTATTGGATTTAAACTTTTTTTTTTGATATTTTAAAGGCATATATTTTTAATTTTATGATATATCTAAATGAATTTATGATACATAACTACATATCTACCCAAAATCCCATAGAGGTCTTTATTTAAAGATATCATTGGTTATATATATCTTTTTTTTATGTTTTTAATAAATTCTTTGTATCAAATTTTGTCATTATAAAAATATTATAAAAAAAAATGAATGAAAGAAATAATTAAAAAAAATAGCCTGTAGTAATGTCTCGAATACTCCCATGTTGTCAATAATATCCAAAAAAATCCTCCCCTTCGGGGATATAT
>JAULBV010006671.1:0-36567 GCA_032358295.1 Pterothamnion heteromorphum | reverse complement strand
GTTTGCAACAACTTTAGTCGGACCACCTGTAGCACCAACAGTAACGTCACAATACAAATCAACTATGCTTTTCTCTAATGAATATCTGAATTGTTGGAAAAATCTATTAGCCATAACATCCTTTTAGTCTTATTGACCGTGGGCGGTTTTACGAACAGGCAGAGCCCCCTCACCCTGTAAGATGGAGACCCTAGAGGACGTTTTAAGTCCGATAGGGCCCCATTATTAATTAAGCAGATAAAGAAACAACTGCATTCCATCCAGGAGCAGCACATGACAATTGGTAGTATGCACCGACGCGCAACTCACCGGCATCAGCATTAGACACTCTCAACATCTCTAATCCGTCACCGTATTTCAAGATTTGAGGGCAATCACCCAATGACATAAGTCTCCAAGTGTCCATCTGTAGCATATACATACGAGCAGCTTGGCAATTACGATCAGGGAAAATGTCTACAACACTGTTAGCGCCATTTACTGACATACCACGGAAAGCGATATCTGCAGGTCCTTTAGCATTAACGTATTGAACTTTTGAACCCAATGCTTTTTCAAGAGCAGAGTATGATGCAAAGTTAGTGATACCTTTACCAACTTTACCACCCTCACGAGCAACCAAAGCAGTAGAATCAATCATCGCTTCTTCGATAGACTGAGCAGAACCGTCGTAACGAACACCGGCAAGACGTACAGAATCAACTGAACGGTCAACACCGAAGAAATTGTCACCACCAGTTGGTGCTGTAGTAGGTAACCAAGCAGCTAAACCTTTAGGCTTTAAGTTTACATCGCCTTGGATTAGCAAGAAGTCGGCAGCAGTCCAACCAGATGGAGTCGCAGCAGAGCCACCCAAGCCAGAAGAAGCTACAGTAACTTTACCAAGAGCACGGTCAACAGCGATAACATAACCAAGAGCTGCACGTGGAGTACCGCCATCAGTTGCATTAGCTTGAAGAACCATGTTGTTTTCAAATTGAACAACGTCTAATGCGTTAGTCAAAGTGATAACACCTGTAGAGATAGAGCTGATAGCACCGATAGAACCAGTACCGCTTCTGAAAATACCAGATGCGCACTGATTAGTAGCAGAGCGAATAGCTGAATCGATAACCAATTTAGCACCTTCCAAGAAAGCCATTTTGTCAGTCTTAGAAGCAAGCATAGTTTGATTGTCGATAGTAGCGATAGAGTACTGACTTACGCGAGTAAGCAAGAAAGATTGCAATTGAGCAGCAGACTGATTGGTCTGAGCTGTTGCAAAGGTAGCAGATACACCCTGATTGTTACCAGTGATGATAGGTTGTGGATAGTATTTACCACCGAACTCTGTGAATTTTGGTAACATTGCGAACAAAGGATTGTCTGCATAAACCATGTTGTTAATAACTTGACCTGAATAAAGCTCTTTAAGAGCTGCATTCATGGCCGTAAGATCCATATAAGCAGATACTGGCATAATAATACTCCGTTTTAATTGGTTAATGTTTGTTTGATTTTATTCGCTAACTGTTGCGAGAGTACTAACGTCGTTTAGGCTTTACCCATACCTATCGGGAATGTATCACTTCGTGCTTAATTAACAGTTTACACTACACATCAATTCGTCAATTACCCAGTGCGGCAAGGGCTCTTTTGATTCTATCGTTTTCGGTAGAGTTAGAGAGTCCAGAAACAGTCTGGGACATTGAATTGTTGAGGGTCGGGCTTGCTTGTTGTTTGGCTTTCTGAAAGCCGTCTTCTTCTGTTGGTGCTGGTTTTGGCGCAAGCTTTGATTGGATCTTTTTGAATGATGTTACCTTCATGGCTTCACTTTCAAAATGGTCTTCAACTAGCTTTGCAGCTTCTTCCATACTCATTACTTTCTCAGTCTGTGCAAAGTGAGCTTCGATAACGTCATAGATTAGGTCTACTGACTCAGGGTAATTGTTGCACAGCTCAAAATCATCAGGCTTGCCGGTTAAAAAGCCAGTGATGTTCTCTTTAAAGTTAGAGATAGCTTCCTGGGCTCTTTTCTCATCCATGGCTTTAGCAGAGTTCTCACGCTCTTGCTCTCTTTGAGCAATCTCATCACGAAGCTTTTGCATCTCTGATTTAATCGATGATGTTTCCATCTCAGCTGTAGGCTTGTTGCCGTTAAGAATGAAGTTAGTTAACTCTTCATAGGTTAACCCTGCTTCTTCAAGGAACTTTAGAGGATTGGTTTTAGCTTGCTCTTTAAGAGACTTGAACTTGTTAATCTCTTCGTATTTAGAATCAATGTCTAGCTTGCTCTTCTGAATCTCTTCACGCTGCTTCTGTAAGGCTTTCTCACGTTTTGCTAGTATTGATAGCTGTGGAGAGGCTAGCTCACGTGCTGGGGCCTTGGGAGCCTCCTCGGTCTGTGTAGCTTCTGTTGGTACTGGTATTGCTGCTGCTTCTGTAACTTCCTGCATGGTAGCCCTTCCGTGGGCACGATGCCCATCCTTGGTTATTAAACTAAAACTGAACCATTAGCATTGTATAGGACCGCTTTACCTTGGGCCTTTTTACGCTGCTCTATTTCTCTTTGTGTTGGTGCCCAGTATCTTGGTGCTGGGTAGTCACTAATCCATACTTTATAGACTAAACCACTGGTGAGTTTGTTCTCAGAAACTCTTTTACGCAGTAGCTGGTCTTTCATCTGATTAGGTATCTCATTGGTACGCTTTAACATCTCTTCAACGGTTGAACCGTAGTCAGGGTTAAGTGTGAACTCAGTAGTTCGGGTCCACTCCTCGCCATCAATGAGAGTTAATTTTGTGTTAAGATAGTATACACGACCTACCTCACCGGTCTCATGGACACTGATTGGTTGTTCCCAGCTCATTTTACGCCAAGCCTTCTTCTATCTGCGCGGTTCACCCAGATATATTTCTTAAGCTGAGGTGACCACGTAGCAGGTAAGTCGCGGCCTGGATGGCGCTTCTTCCAATCAACAAGGGCTGTCATGTAGTGAGCACCGAATTCAACCAGTGCTTTTTCTTTCTCTTCTGGGGTCAGGTCTTTCTCGTTCATGCTACTCCTGGCACGTTAGGTATAAGGTCAGATGTTGGCTCAGGCATGGGGGCTGCTTGTGGCATAGCTTCCATTTGTGGCTGAGGCATTGCTTGCTCTTCAATCATACCGACCTGATCAACGAATCTGTTAATTAGCTCTAGCTTGTCTTCATCCATGTTATGCAAAAGTCCTTGGTTGTAATACTCAAGGGCTAACTCTCGCGCTAACTTTAAGTCATTCTGAGGTCTAGGCGGCGTATAAATGCCATCATCGATCATCATCTCAAACACTTTATTCAAATAATCCTCTGATGCATTCTGGATGTCTTCAACTTGCTCAAGGTCTGGGAAGTCTAGCAAGCGTTTACCAGTGCGCGGAGTAAGCATTCCCGCTTGGATGTACTCTTGGATAGTTTGAAGTTTACCCTCTGGTGTCTCAGGAAGTGAAGAGACTGGGTACATTTTCATTACGTAGTCGTCCTCTGATAGATCAATCTCTGACCAATCAACAGTCTCTAGGTACTTCTTATTAGGAAGCTTCACAGGGTAAGAGCCAATGTCATTGTAGATGTCTACTGCAACACCGATTGAATGATGAGCTAATTCTAGGAAAAATCGCTCATACATCTGTCCAATGGTCATGAAACGATCAGTCTCAATGTCATTGTACTCACGTAGGGCTTTACCAGAGTTTAGTCCAGCAGGCTTTTGGCTAGTAGCTGAGAGCTGAGAGATGCCCATCTGCTCAAATGCCATGTTTTTAAGGTTTGCCACCTGATTAAATAACTCAGGCTGTACCATTGACGGTAGAACGTACTGAGGGGCAGTGCCTGAGTAGTTAACGATAGCACCGATGTCATTGTTAAGATGCTCTTTAACGATCTTAGAGCCATTCTCTAGGAATACCTTGAAGGTGCCTGCTAAGTGCATAGAACGCTGGATGACCCAGAGTAGTTTATTTAGTTCTAGCTGAATGTTTTGAATCTGTTCAGCACCACCCTGAGCCCAGAAGCCGTCTTGTCTTTCAGACCACTTCATGAACACGAATGGAAAGTATTGCTTAGTGTACTCTTCTTCAAAGATCACTTCTCCGTCGATGCAAATACAGTGAAGGCCGTCTTTAGCTTTTGGTCCGCTTGGTAAGTGCCATGATTCAGAGACCGTTACCTGGTCAGAGATAGATTGTAGAGAGCCTGAGTAATCAATGAATGCGCGGTTTGCTTCTTTGATCTTATTCTTTTTCTCAGGGAATGTTTCAATCAACACCTGTCTATCGATGTTCTTAAGTCTATGAATCTGTCTAGGCTCACCGTAGTAAGCATCTGTGTAATCAGTGAATAGTTCGCGAGCCATTATTCTTTCATAACAGATTTTGTCATCTTTGCGGTACACGTGCATAACACCATCGCCAACAATGCAGGCATCTTTAAAGATCCTAGTTGCATGCTTGTAGGCCTCTTGCTCATAGAATACGCCCTCGATGAACTTGTTAAGCTTCTTCGCTTTGCGCTGCTGAGCCCAGTTACCACCACTTGTTAAGAAGTATGGTTTTGGTTTGTTCTTAGCAATCTTAGAGGTGACTGTGTCGATTGCTGATTGCACGACGTTGAACGTAACTCGGTCCTTAGGTGTTGAGCTTGGTGTTACTATCTTAGCAACGCTGATGCCGTTCACACCCATGATTGTAGAGTTGCCGTATAGGCGAGAAGAGATTTGATATTGCACTTGTCGTCTAGTGTCTGACTCAATGATCATCTTGATAACGCCGGCTATAGTTTGAGCACGGTCTGTTTTATTAACTAACCACCAGCGTCTATCTGTTACAGCACCACTGCTTTGGTTGTTCTCGCCGTTATTTGAAAACTTCGTGTAATCTACTGTCATTGCTCAATCCTTTGAGAATGTTATTGTTTAGGCTGATCATCGTCTTCTAAACCACCGGCAGACCAAAAGAGCATCTCTGCTTCATCGGCTAGCTCAGGTTTAGGCACAAGCCCAATGTCTGCTTGTGTCAATTCAGGTACACCTACCAATTGCTTAGGCGTTGAAAGCTCGAAAAACTCAGCTTCAAAATTATCGATTTTGATGCGTTTTAGGCCCATTTCTTGCGAAATTTTGATGATTTTGCGTATTTCTGTTAACTTCATAATTTACAGGAATTCGTCAAAATCGTTGTCGTTACTGCGGCTATGCATTGAGTTCATTGCAGCTTCTAGCATCTCTTCTTCTTGTCTTAAGAACCACTCAGGTGTGGCCGGTTTTGGCTGTGGTATCTCTGGCTCATATAACCAATGAAGGCTTTCGCGAAATGCATATAGCGTGGCATCTATGATGTCAGAATGGTAGCGGTCAGAGACTACTAGCTTATCTTGAGAGGACTTATCCCAGTCGTATTCAACGAGGTAAGAGTCTTGGGCAAAGCGAGAGTCCCTTTTAGCAAAGAACTTGCCTGTTCTTAACGCATCATTTAACAACTCAATGAATTCGAACTTGCGTGTTTTCTCAGCTGCTTGTATTGGGATGGCAAATCGTCGCCTAATCTCCTCTGCTACCTTTTTACCCAAGCCCCCGGTATCCATGACGATACGGTTAACATCATACTTCTTAACTAGCTTCTGTATGCTTTCAGCAAGCTCTGTGATGCCCTGCTTAGGCGCTATAATCTCTTCTATGAGGTAAGCTTCCTTGGCGTGTTCATTAGAGCCAATGACAGCTATGGCATCGGCATCATCAAAGCCTATGTCTATTCCTATGACTATCTGCCAAGGCTTATGCAGGTTCGGAAGGGCATCGTAATGGTTCTTGTTGTTTGAATACTTAATGACTAAAGAGTCTGAGTCTGTGACCCATTTACCAAACCACTCACGCTGAATAGATGGATGGTCTGTGGTTACACCCCTTCGCTTTAGCTCTCGCTCTAGTACCTCTTGATGAGTCTTATTGGACTTTAAAGATATCCAAGGATTGTCCCAATAAGTCCACTTGTGATGAGACCACTCAGCGTTGTGAGATGACTCATAGAAGTAGCCATTAGGCACAGGGCCTGGGGTTCCGATTAGGCAAAGGGTTCCTGCATAGTCCATCAGGGCCGGGGCGATGACTTCATCGATTAGGTCTTGCAGGTATGACTTAAAGGACTGGCACTCATCTATGTAGCATAGAGTGATGGCTAGACCCCTGAACTTCTCTATTTCTGTCTTATCCTTTGCACCGCTGGCATAGATAACAGAGCCATTCTTAAGCTTAATGCTTAGCTCTGTTGAGTCTATGCTTGAGTCAATGGCGTATTGCTGCCTAATCTTTAGAAGCTCTTTCCATATTAGCTTTTTAGCATTATTTCTTGAGAGCGTGATGTAGAGACAGACTCTGTCTGGATTGGCCTGGGCCTCGTCCCATAAGTGAGCAGCGCAGGCAATTGTTTTACCCGCACGGCGTGAGCACACTGCTGTTTTAAATGGACTTTTGTCCCGAATAAAGGACAGCTGCTCTTTAAAGCAAAAGTTTGTGAGGTCAAAGCGCCTAAAGTATCTGTCTTTTAGCTCTGCCTCTGCCCACTTTGAGTCGATTATAATCACTCAGTTCCTAACCTCTTTTTAGCTATCTCAAAATACTCTTCATTCATTTCGATACCGATAAAGTTAACACCTAAATTCTTTGTTGCTACGCCTGTGCTTCCAGAACCCATGAATGGATCAAGTATGATTCCGTTTGGAGGGGTGACTAGCTTGATTAGGTATTCCATGAGTTTGATTGGTTTTATAGTTGGATGACAATTATTTTCGCCGCGTTCTCTCCTTGAAGCTTTTGCGCAGTAGAAGAATCTAGATGCTCCACCAGAATCTCCGAAGCCCGATTCCTGCCCAAGCGTTTTGAGTCCTGTCGCGTATCCTGTCCATTCTTTTTTACGCTTGCCCGGCTTGCCACTATTTAAAACCCCACTCTGCTCATCCAACATCGCCGCAGCCTCTTCGTCGAAGATTACATTGGCTGGCCAGCGTCCTATGCTAAATTGTTTATTATCAGTTGACTCAGCGGGTGTGCAAAAACCAGTATGTCCACTTCGTCCACTTTCTATTTTATCAGTTCCTATTCTAGTCTCATCAATATTCAAAGCCCCAGTCCCATACTTCAAAACATTCTGAGCTATAGTCATGCCTCTATCTAAAGGCTTGCGAGCAACGACTATTGGTTCATTAGCTGGCTTTAAAGCTGTTCCCCAGCCTTGCCATTGTTTTGCTGAATCAGTTGACGGTGCTGTGATGACAAGATTTGAAGCTCTGGACTCAGGATCATTGAAAACAGCAGTCCCTAAATTCTGCGTCTTCCGAGCCTTGGAACCATCGGAGAATGTCTTCTCGCCAATTACTTCACGCTCTGCTCCAGCCATCTTATCGATAGCCTTATCGATATTGTGCGACTTTGGAAACCCACTCCCATAAATCCATTGTATCTGGTCTCTTATTTCAAAGCCTGCATCTTCAATTGCAACAACCATTCGATGATATGTTCTTGTCCCACCGAATGATAACAAATGGCCGCCTGGCTTTAATACTCTAAGAGCTTCTTTCCATATCTCAATACTAGGAACATCATAGTCCCAATGCTTATTCATAAAAGATAAACCATATGGTGGATCTGTAACGATAGCAGATACAGAGTTGTCAGCTAGGCGTTTCATTTCATTTAAGCAATTGCCGTTATAAATTTCCATTATTCATCTTTCAATATATGCTATTTTGATTTAAACATATTATTAATCATTTAGCTTTCTTAACAGTCTCTTCTTTGATTGGCTCTTGATAGATCAATGCGTATGGCACATTGGCAAGAGACACGAATACTTCTAGGCCATCTTTTACTGGGATAAAGATCCCTACATCTGTTTTATACATGTCCGGGAAGTCCTTTTCATGCGCACTTGTGATCACACCACCTGATGTATTGGTGTAGCCGATCAATTGGATAGCGTCGTGGAACCTTGCCACTTTTACTTTTCTTTTTTCCATTTTAACGTCCTTTGTTAAATTAGGTATGGGTTATATAAAATGTCTGGATTGTCTTCAACGTACTCTGCAACAACAGAAGTTAGGTGAGTGTAGATAAAGCAGTGCTTATCAATCTGTGCTTCTTTGATTAGCTCTGAGCAGATGCCGTTGCCACGGAAAGGGTATTTTACATACACATAGTGCAAGATGTGGCTTGGGCCTGTTGGTTGAAATACGATGTATCCTAGAATAACTCTAGGAGCGTCTTCAAGTGTAGCAACGAGAGAGTAAGGGGCACAGCGATTGATTAGGTTTTTAACTATTGGTTCGTGATTTGCGTAGTACACTTTTGCAGTGATTGACTGCGCAAAGCGAGAAGAGAATTTGTAGTTTTTAAGCCAACTGTTGATGATAAAGTTAGTGTCTTTTTCTTCAAACGGCCTGATGATTATTTTTTCCATTCATAGTTTGGCAAGGCCCTTTAGTTTCCTAATCCGTAGGAAAACAACGCCTCTGCCACCTTCCTTGTGTAACAGTTTAAGTGCAATGTCTCTAATCGACATGCCATCACAGTGACATTCCCAAATTGATTTATCAAGCTCTGATTCAAACTCAAACTCATGCATAAACTGCCATGCTTTTTCAAAGTACTTCTCGCGCTGTTCTCTGTTTAAGTAGGCATTAATGATGGTTGATGTGTGAGTCTCATCCTTTAACCAATCATCTTGGTTTTTTCTCTCTATATCTTTAAATCCTGTGTTAGCAAGCTTTCGATACCACAAGACCTCTAGCTGTTTGAACTCTTCTTTACTCATCTTTTTCATTAGACTTCATCTTTTGTACGATGGTGAGTAGTTCTTCATCTGTTAAACGCTGGGCGGTCTTCTTCTGGTTCTCATCATCCTTCTCTTTGATCTTATCAGAGATGGCCAGTGCCCTGATGTATCTTGCAACGTCTTCTGATGAGTCTGAATCAAGCTTACCCATCATGACTAGTGTGGTGATGTGCTTTAGGTCTTGCTCGACGATTAGCAGTGCTTTTTTTAAAAGCTCTCCCGGTGTTGAACTCATTGCAGTTTTTCACAGTCTGTCAGGTGACGTTCATACATTGCTTTGAACTTGTGATTCTCTGGGAAGAATAGACTAAGGTTTTTGATTACATCAGCAGGGCTTCTAGCAACAAATGCAATGCCGCCCTCTTCGTTTACTTTCATGATAAAAAGCTTTTGCTCTTGAGACAGAGTGCCACGCTTGCTCTTTACTTCTATTGCTAGAAACCTTCCGGCAACAACACCAATGATATCTGCTACACCATTTATGTGATGTTTGTTGTTAGGCTTTCGGTAGATTCCTTTAGCTTTATCATAGATGCCGACACTTTGATTTTTCCAACAGTAAACGCCGAGTAGTTTTAGCAGATTAAGAATCTGGTTCTCTATTGGCTTTTCAAGTTGTCTCATCAAGCCTCATACTTTTCTGCAAGCTTCATCATCGTCGAGATTAACTCTAGCTTTGTGGTTACTCTGTGCCCTTTGGCAAACAGTCTGAATTTTGCTTTATGCATATATCCTTTAACTGTGTGCTCAGATAGGCCAAGCCTAACACCTATCTCTTTATGCGTAAGCCCTTCACACACCCACAAGCAGACGTTACTTTCTTGCGGGCTAAACTTAAAGTCTTCAAAAACTTTAAGGTATGAGCTGTGCTTCATAAGCGTATCATTGCCTTTTCTAGATCAATGAAACCTAAAACGTGCATGTCACCTACGTCTTTTAATTTTCTTGTTCTGTAGTATGCACCCTCACCGTCTCTAATGACTGCGGCTGTACCAGCAGAGGTATTGAATTCGAATGTTTTAAACTCACCCGCATCAGCGAAGCTTAAGCATGTGCCAATGTGTCCAGTGCTAGGAGCGCTCATGTGTCTCCACACAACAAGGCTAGCAGGTTTTGCATTAATGAACTTGTATTGATCTTTTGCTTTTGCCCATAGTGCTTGAGTAGAACCACCGGCAGGAATATCAAACTTAATTTTCATGCCGTGATTAGCGTAATATGTTTCAACATCATCTAGTAACTGTTGAACACCATAACAGCAGTATGCAGAACCAAGAGAGCCACCGTGAGAGGTGATGATTTTATCGATAAGAGCAGAGCGGTTTTTTCCGTTAATCTCTCTTAAGTTCTCATATGGTTTGATGCAGACTTTAATCGCGTCTAGTAGATTGATTTTAGTAGGATCGGATTTTACAACAGATGGCTCGCTGGGCTTAGTATCCTGAACAGGTTTAGGGGTAGGAATTGGGGCAGCAATTTCTTTCTTGCTGAATGCAGATTTAAAGACACTAGCTAGCCAATTAAAAAACGCCATCACATCACCTCACTTGATGTAGATATTGTTTTTTTAAACTAGATAGATGTCCAGTAATTTTTTCACTACTTATGCATTCCTTTTCTAAGACGCCCTCTGTATAATATTAGATTTGTATCTTTGGTTATTTTCATTCTGCCAATCATAGTGGTTACAGCAACCCCAAGCTCCCTAGACCAATCCGTCAATATTTGTTTTTTTCCATTGTGTTCTATCCACACATTTGATGACATGTTTGATTGCTGCTCTTTTTTCGTTGCCCATCTACAATTGTCTTTATAATATCCCTTTGTATTGTCAATTCTATCTAAAGACGTTCCGATGGGGCGCTCGCCCATGTCTTGATAAAATACCTTGAAGTCTTTCCACGATTCACAAACTTCAATATTTTTATACGTGCCTTTACATTGTTTGTTTTTATTGTTGCATCGGTTGTGCATATTTTCCCAAGCTGTGTGGGCGCCTGATCCGGTTTGTCCATGCTTATATGCTTGTTTCCAAGTTTCTTTCAGCCTACACCCACAAGAAACTGTTCGTTTCATTCTTATGTTTCCAAGTAATATGTCTTTTTTGTTACCGCAATCACAAACACACGATGCATATCTAGTGCCGTTTTTTTTGAAAACTTCTAGTATAGTAAGTCTTCCGTATTTCTCATTCATGAAAACGGAATATCAAGCAAGTTAGATTGTTTTAAATGTAAGAAAAGGGCTGCAACGCCAACTTGTTTGCTAACGGCGTTTGGGTCGTACTTTCCATCGGCAACGTACTTGCCCTTGGTGTATAGGTTAGTGAATGACCATAAGTAAGGTGTGTTAACATCTGGATGTTTTCGAAGGTGTCCCAAACCGTTCCAACGTTCTCCAAATTGCAAACAAAGCGGAATAGTCCAATGATGAATTGCATCTGTATGATGTCTTTGAAGCTCATCAATCGCAGAGGCTTCCCAAGTTAGAAACGGTCCACGACCTTTCGGCACATGTGTAGTCACTTTGTTAAGAGGATCACCATTTGCGAAGCAAGCATCAAATCTAAAACTAGCCTCAAGTCCATGAATGCCAGCAACTAACTGCCAAGGAACACCTGTCTCTTTTTGAATAAACTGATATCGTTTAATATTAGCTAATATCTTAGAGCTATAAAGCATTAGCTTTTTCTTAGATAAGGCATCATCTTTTAAATGAGCCTTTGACCATAAAGACATATAATATTCAAGTGAGCCACGTTCCATCATCCGATTCCCATCCCGTAATCTTTAAGCTCACTAGGTCTTTTCGGATGAGCTTTTATGATACGCTTCTTTTTATCATAAGCTCGTCCCTTGATCCAAAACAAGATACTTCCACAGTCTGGACAAACCATGTCAGTTCTTTTCGCATGTTCTTTCTCTACACCCTTAGAGCTCATGTAAGACTTTTTGTTTGCTCTTGAAAGGCATGATTCAGAATCACATAGTGCTGTTAGTTCGTTGATGCTCATGGCTTAAAACACCTTACGTTTGAGACATTCAAAGAGTCATAAGGCCTAAAGTCCATGATCGCTTTTTTGATCTTAGGGTGATTATCTTGTCCCTTAGCAATCAAAGTCCAATAGTCTAAAGCTTGCTTGTTGGTCCATCCACAAAATTGAATCAGAGATAGAGCTGAAACAAATCCAGATGCATGAACGCCTTGATCACATCCTGTCAAAACAGGTCCTGTGTCTTTAGTAATTGCAGTGTAAACAGCTGATAGTTGTTCAAACACATTCTTATTAGAAACAAGTGATGGTCTAATTCTCACAGATGTTTGGTTTGTTCCACATAGAACATTGTGATCAGCACCACGCTTGTAATCATAAAAGTAAGAATCAAAACCATGCTTACAAAGCTTAATCACAGATGTGTCGTTCAATGGTCCATACTTCATGTCGCCATTGGCTCCAGACCTGTAGAGTATTCCTGGAATTACCTCTCTTAGATTTCTGATACCTGACACCTCACTCGGACCGCGACCTCTTGAATCTGTTATCTTCTGATATTGATCAGGCGCATGCACAAGGGCAAAAGCGTTAGATGTTATTAGTAGTAGTGCTATATAACTAAGGAGAATGAAAATGAAAACACTAATAGCAAGGAGAATTAAATATAGTGTTTTCATAAATTAGACGTTCCCTCTACTTGTCTTTTTATTCTGTCATTGGTTCTTTTATCTTGCCACATTAATGCCTCATCTAACTTAGTAATAGTCATTGCATTTTCACGACATGGAAACTGTTCATTTAGCTTTTCTATTATTATTTTTGTAATGGCTATTATATCAGTTACTTGACAGCCATTTTTTCCGAATTCTTTTATTGGCCCATCTTGTAAAGTAAAAGAAATTGAATTTTTATCATGTCTTATATAAATAAATGAATGTGGACGTATTTCAGACTCAAACCAAGCGTAATTCATTGAGCCTGACTCATTAAATTTTTCAGGATATTCATTCTTTAAGTCGTCCATTACTATAATTTTATTACCGTTTACTTCTTCTATATTTTTTAGTGTGTTTAGTGCCATTTATTTAATTCTCCTTGCTATTAGTGTTTTCATTTTCATTCTCCTTAATTAAAATCCATATCCAAATCCATCGCCATTGCCATAGCCATTGCCATAGCCATAGCCATCGCCATAGCCATAGCCATCGCCATTGCCATAGCCATTGCCATAGCCATAGCCATCGCCATTGCCATCGCCATTGCCATCGCCATTGCCATTTATTGATTGTTGATTTTCAAAGTTTATAGTGCGTTTTGCCATTTTGATTCATCCACAGAGATTGAGAGAACCATTGTTAGCGCTTCAAACTCCACAAGACCATTACACTTATCAACTTTTGTTGATGATGTAGGTCCGTCTTTAGCAAGCTCTCCAAGGCCTTTAGTTGTGCCCCAATTTCGTATAACACTTGCTTGGTGTAGTTTACATTGGTCGCCATCTCTTTCAAATTTACCAACCAAAACCCAACCTCTTTGCAACACTACAATTTTAATTATTGTTGGCTTGTCTGCTTGAGCCTCAGAGTAATATGTTTTTCCGTTAACTGTTATTGTTTCCATGTTACTTATCCCCATTGTTAGTATCGTTTTGGTTCAATTTTGTTACTTAAATCTCACCAAGTATTTCATAATCTTCTAAAAACGTCTCAGTGCCTAAGTAATTAAACTCACGATCAGTCTGAGTAACAACCGGGAAGCATCGTAAGCAGTTACGCTCTTTGATATAAAACAGACTGCTACCTATAACAACCTCAAGCGTGTCGTGTAACTTGTTATAAACAACAATTTCGTGTTCTATGTTTTGATTCATTCATCCTCTAAATCGTTAAGTGTTATAAATTCATCATATACTTTAACAAGCGTTACCCATTCTTGATCTATCAATCTTAACTTGATCAGATGCTTTAAAAACTCTTTAATACAGTTGCCGCATCCGTGGTCTATATCCTCGATCGCAGGAATCATTTTGATAAACTCATATTGTGTCATTCATCCTTCCCGATACCAACCAGGCTAAAAAATACAATAGAAAACAGAAACCATGGCCAGCCAATCCCAATAAAAAACAACTGCAGTTTATTAAACTCATAGAACCTCATTAGCTTTACAAGAGCTGTTAATATTAGACCGATCAAAAGATACAAAATTATGTAAGTCATTCCTCAACCTCGATCATTGTCTCTTCGAGTAGCTTAATAAATTTACAATCGAAAGGATATTTATCCTTAAACTCAGACTCTGAAGAGTAATGGTGATAAGTCATCATTTCATGATCCTTGGTGATACCGTCTATGAATAAAACTTTATATTTCTTAACCTTTTGCTTCGGTCTCTCGATTAGCTTTAGGCTTGGCTCTATGTGCTCTGTAAGATACCTACCATCGGGGAGAAAACTCCAACATAATTTTTCAAAATAAACTATCAATAATCCCTTTTCTATCGAGCTTATAACACCTTTCAATCCGCACCACTCTACTACATCACCAACTTTAAATTCCATCACACACCCTTACCTATTCCCTTCAATATCTTACCGACAGTCGTATGGCTCACATGATATCCATCCTTAGCCATCTCAATAGCAATCTCTCTGTAAGTGTATCTCTTCTTTCGATACGCCTTAACCTTAGTGATGATTGTCGGAGTGACACGAATGCTTATTATTTCTTTACAATGGGGGCAGATCATAATTACCTCTTGATCTTGGCAACCTATTACACTATGTAATCAATTACAACAACATAATGGGGGTAACATGTCACCAGACAATCAGCGTAAAGGTCTTAAAGATGCAGTAGAAGTATTAATCAAGTATTTAGACCACAAAGTAGATGAGAGAGATTGGCATGCAGTGAGTGATGCAGCTAATGACTTAAGAGTGCTAGAGGCTAGAATCATTCAGATAGAGAGTTGTATCAATCCTAAGATCTATGTGTCAAGGCATGCAGAGACAACACTAAGCTAGTAGGTTTGTTTTAAAGAGGAGTATTTAATAAAATGAAAGAATGTTTATACTTCAATCCTATGTATATGCAAAGTAAGTGCAATGTATGTGGAGCGATTACTGAATGCATCTGTGCTAATTGTAGTGGTGAAATCTGTAAGAAATGCCATGACGTTAGAGTATCTAAATACTTATCCATTAAGAATAAATTAAAGAGATTACTAGGATTTAAGTGAAGAAGATACAGCAGCATGACGATGATGACTATTAAAAGTATTTTTGTAGCTTGTAGTAATGCCCAGTAGTTTTAAATAACCTACGATCTAACCTTGGTATCAATCAGGGTTAGATATCTTTCATAGTATTCAAACAAGCTATCTTGAGCATTCTCAAACTCATGCCACCATGAGGGCATCTCATCACCATTACGAACAATAAACATTTCAGTCTCGATCGTCTCTGGATCAATGCCGAACACCTCAGCTAAGGCTCGTTGACGAGATGGCCGATCTACAAACAAGTCAGCAGGTGCATATTCTGGTATCATGGTCATGTACTGAGCAAAGATGAAACCATTGCTAAGCATACCTACGCAGTTGTACCAAGTTTTATGCCTACCATCGCAGACGTAATAGATTTTCATGTGTCGAAGTCTCCACGTTTAGATTTTTCAATTGCCTCAACTAAACTCTTAACTTTATATTTGCTTAATATTTCATCAAGTCCATGCTCAGAATACTTGCACGCGTCTAAAGCGTCACAAATGCCCTCAGCGAAGCGCTTGGACCTTAGGTGCCGTCTTTCTATGCCCGCGGCCTCTACGAGGTCACCATCGCCCTTTACGGACGCCACAATGCGGTCGGTGGCCCTAATCAACCATGCATTTTCCATATCTTCGATCAATTTGAAGATTGTTTGAGCTTTGTCCTTCGATCCATAACGCGCCGGGAAACATTCAGCTAGGCGCTTGTACTGGTCTAAAAATTCATCACGAGTCATCGTTGATCCTTGCTTTTTAATTCTTTCGCAAACTCATCCCAATCAATTTTCTTGGGTGCAAACATACTCACCGTCGTCGGAGCAACAACCCCAGTCTTCCACTGAGTATGAAGAGCCTCTGCATCCTTTAAGCAAAGTCCTATAGCGTGCATATGCTTCGAATAAAACTGATTATTGTGCTCTGTGTAAAAAAGAATAACGCCAACAGCGTCGGCGCCCAGTCGCTTAGCGAGCTGGGAAATTTTTCCGTTAACCGAAGCGTTTCTGACAGGCTCAACTTTGTACCTTTTTTGGTAGCCTGTTTTGTAGGCATCCCATATTTCTCTGTTCAATTCTTTCCGTGCAACACTGTCATTTGTTAACCTATGTTCTACTCTGTTATACTCTACTCTGTTATAGGCGCGCTCGGTGCGCTTTTCGGGCGTTACGTTGGCGCGACGTTGGCGCGATTTCTTCTGGTCATATTCTAGTAAATCTAATAGGATAGGCATTTCTATTTTTAAATTTTCACCAGAAATCTCAAACGAAAGTAATCCCAAACCTGAACAAATTCCTAGGAAAAGTTCAACTTTTGCTAAGGAAACCCTAAGGTTTTGTCTAACAAACCTTAGAGAAAAGTTAAACAAACAGTCAGAATGTTCTAAACTTTTGTCTGGAAATCTTTCTAATTTTTCTGCGCAAAGTTCCATCAAAATGTAGTAGCAAGCGACGCCTGTATGACCCATTTCGTTGAATAAAAGATTGATTGATCGACCGCGATAGTTGTCGGAAAAATGTTTAAACCATTTCATAAATACCTCTTTTAAAAGTTGTAAAACACTTCAAAAAGAGTTGCCTTTGGACCAATTAAGGGGCAAAAACTAAGGTATCAGTTTCTTAGTTTGGCGGTCACCATGGCCGCCTTCTTTTTTAAAGTAAGACGACCTTAGCAATAATTACAAAATAAAATCAAGATCTAAAAAGGGACATCATTAAGTGTCTTAAGATATGCTTTAGCGTTTGCTAAAAAGTTAACTCCATCGCCACTTAATCTCTCTTGATTATTAAGCCATGAAACAATTCCCAAAAGCTCTTTTGATTTATGTAAATCTGAAACTGATTTTCCCGCGTGAGCTTTCATGAATGTCATTTTGTATTGTCCTGGGTCTTTCATTATAACAGGATCTTTTGCAGCAGGCTTTTGACGTTTTTCATTTATATCACTAGCTGCGTTTCCATCATCATCGTCTCCAACCGGAGCCACTCCGACCATTGCATTATAACAGTACCTGCGAAAATAGGTGATGGCACTGCCGTACCCTTGAGCGTCTTTTTTTGTAGTAGCAACCTCTGTTGATGATTCTATAAACTCACCACTGAAATGCATTAGAATAGTGGTTAAATACATCTTATCATTAACAGTCTCTACCAATTGCACAACACTCAATCCGTTTTTTGTTAATGGCCCTCTAGATGCTTCAATGCATGATGCAAGATCAGCATAGCTAGAGTCATAAAAATCATTACTCTTATCTTTTATAGCACCCTTAATCTCACTCTGTGCATTTGCTAATGCTTTCGCTAGTTCTTTAATTGATTCACTTCTGTTCATCGCTTGGTCCTTTTTTAGATGGTCTTAATGCATATACTGGCTCAAGTGTTACACCTGCAACAGCCTCGCCTTGTCTTATTGCTTCTTCTATTAATGATCTATCGATCTTTTTCAACACTTCTTCTCTATAAAACCTGTCCTCTAGAAACTTTTCATCAATTAACATCTTTGGATTTAGTGGCACCAACATAAACTTTGTTTTATTACCCAATACCTCTTTAGTGTTATCAACTAACATTCTGTTTTTAATGGCCTGTTTATACCACTCCTCAAGCTTTAAAAAGCCCTTAACATTTGCCATTGCTGCTTCGGCTTCTTCTTTCCAAAAGTTAGCCTCAAACTTAGCTCTTTTAATTACATAGCTATAGGCATCTACCTTCTCCCTGGTTTGTAAGTCTAACTCTATAAGCTCTGCTTCTGTTTCAGGTGTTAACTCACCACAGTTTTCTATAATCCTACTGTTTAAACTCTCACTTAATGAGGTCAACTCTCTCATGCTCTTCTTATCCACTTTAGTACTCCTCTTTCATATCGATATATCTCTCGTAATTACCATCAGCTAAGCTCTCTGCACGTGCCTCTATCATCCACTGGCAATGCCTATTGAACTCATCGCCTATCTTGTTCCACACACCACGAGAGCCATCGTCGTTCATTAAACGATCAAGGACTGTGATGTATTGGCCTAAGGCGGGGACGAACATCAACACATCAACGATAGTGCCTATGACATCATTGTCTGAGTCTATCGTGATGTATCTAATCTCAACTTGTGCTGCGTCCTCGTTGTCTGTCTCTTTCAAATGGATGTCTAAAAATAATGACTCTGTCTGCATGTTGTCTCCTATGCATAACTACATTGCATTCAACATGCCAAGCTTTAAAGCATTAGGTTAGATATGAGGTTGTGTGATGGTGTAGAACTTATAGACACAGGTGACAAAAAAACAAAAGACCCATATTTCTATGAGCCTTAAGCTTACTTTAACAAAACTTTAATAGGATGAACTACTAACTCAATATCAAAACTCAATTGCCTGATCAACCTCTTTTTTATGCATAATTATGCACGTTATGCAGGTTATCTATCTGCCTGCTTCTCGATCTTATCTAGGTTATCACTCCACTTACCGATATCATTTCCACACTTTTTTGTCTTATGGCACACCGTCTGAATCCATGTCTTAAATGGTGCCCATGATTCCTTAGCAGGTAAGTATACACTTGATGTTAATAATTCCTTTAGACTCTTACCACCAGGGAAGGGATGAGATGCATCGACTGTAAAACCGTTGCCACTAATCACATGCGTGCAATAGGCAGCTTCCATAGGCGGGGCCCAGGTAACCTCTTTTGCCTTCCAACCACTAAGCTTAGGCGCACACGTTGCGTCCTGCTCACAGAGTTTATAGAACAGTGCTCTCATCTTATAGTAATCAACCGATGGCATGGCTGTACATCCTGCGATGTCAGGTGGGGTGTCATAACAACTAGTGAGTAAAACTAAACAGCTTGTTAAACATAGCAATCTGCTCAGCACGTGCCTTGTTAATCGCATCCATGTCCCCTTTTTCAGTAGCCTTTAATGTTGCATAGACAGCGTCCTGGTATGCCACTGCCTGAGCATTATTGATTACGGCCTTGTACTTGTAGTACGCAACCAAATCGATGCCATCAACGATCATCTTAACGATCTTTGATAAGAACATAGACAGCAACGGACCTACGATTGGAATAGCTACCCATGAGGCAAGGCCCAGCTGTGCAATCACAAGCTTGACCCCCCACTGAACAGCGTCCTTCTCAATCTCAGCAATGATGCTGTCTAAATTCATTTATTTACCGTCAATCTTTGCAATCTGAGCATCGATGAAAGGCTTCAAAGCATCCAAGATTGGAATAGCAATGTCATCAAGCTTAGTCTCGCTCACAACAACGCTCTCTTTAATCCATTCAATCACTGCTTCTTCAAGGATCTTTACACCCTCCTCAGCAATAATAAGGCCTTTGCCTTTTAACTTTTCTGCTAAATCTGCTGGGTCAAATGCTTTAACCATACCTACTCCTTTTTATTGATCAACTGACCAATGGTTTTATAAACAAACTCGATCACTGAGTTTGATTCAATATTCTTGTTTTTACCTATCCAATACTCAAGCAATGAATACGCGAAAATCAAACCGTAATGTATCAACTGAGACCAATCTAAATGCATGCTATCCCCCTTTAAATAAGAACAATCCTAAATTAAAAAGTATACTCACAACAATTGTCCCGCCCAACATCTGCCATTTGAAGGCCAAAAGCTCATCTACTTTTTGCTCTATGCGCTCTTGCCTTCTGTCGCTCTCTCTATGCTTCTCTAAGAGTAACTCAAACGCCTGCTCATTCATAACAGCCCCTACGGTTGATTAGGAAACTGCTCCGCTTGCGCTCCAACTGCTAACATCATCACACCTTGAAAAAGCTGTCCGTCAGTGTCTAGTTGTAACACAGGGAAGCTTACTTCCTGCTCAACTAGCGGAGTCTTTCCATCTAAGAAAGCCGCCTCATTAACAAAGCCCCTGACTTTAGCTATCGCTTGGCCATTGCCAACTGACACATATAGTGAAACTAATTGCCAATAGCTAGCCGTAGCCCCTGTTGGTAAACTGTAAACATATTCCCAAAACATAAATCCCCCTTTTATTTTTATCTTGGTCCCATACAGAACAAAGTGATTACGTTATCCGTTAGCGTTGTTCCTGCGTTTGAATACGCATTAACACGTATTGTTGTTGCGTTGGTAGCACTCACATCCGTGAAACCGGCTGTTGCAACACCAAACAAGCCAGCGTTTCCAACACAATATGGAACGCTTGAAAATATACCAGCTGCGACTGTTGCAGTATATTGACCCGTAGAGACACGAGCGACACTTGATATCCAAGAGCCTGATTGATTAGCGATTGTACATGGTGTTGATGTGCAAGCGCTTGTTGCAAGACCGCCCGAAGCGCCGCCGCCAAACTGCAATCTTTCAATTCTCTCAGCACCTGTCGCATTCGAAGTCACAGAACCAACTAAAACAGGAGCAGGCATATTATTGGTTATTGGAAAAATAGACCACTCAATAGCTGAGCTTGTGCTTGTTGTGTCTATTGTAATCGCTCCACTTGATGACTTACCCTCAATCGTAATCGTAGGCGTTAAGCTAGAAGCCACATAAGATCCGCAAAGTGCTTTTTCAGTTCTTGTAGTGCTTTGATCATTTGACTCAGCAATCACAGTCGTACCATCTGTCATTCTAAGAGCGCCATTGCCAGCAGCATAAGAATTAGGATAAGCACAAATATAGTATGTTCCTGTTGCCGGCAATGTTAACGCTAATGATGGCAACACTGAACCAGTCGCAGCAGCTGCAATCCCGCTTGCTTGTCTTTGTACTAATGCACAAGAGGCATCGGCAGTAAATGCACCAAAAGCCACATTTGTTCTTGCAAAAGAACATGTCGAGTCGTGGTAACCTGAATAATAAGATCCTGAAATATTAGTATTTAAAACTGTAGTTACACCTTGTCCCTGTAATGGAATAGATGCAAAAAATCCCACCAACTCATTGTTGGCCGCCACTGCTGAACCATTTAATTTAGTGAATGAGTTACTACCTGATGAGCCAGAACCAAAGGTAACATACGCAACACTCGGCTCAATTAATATTGCCCCTGGCACCACAGTCGGATTAGCTTCCCACCAATGACCTACGGCTTGAATAGTAGCAATACGAGTTGTATCTGCTGAGGTGTAACCACTCGGTAAATTCAATCTACCCTCTGTAGCTGTCACAGTTCCCGCCTGAAACTTACCTTGTATCTCTAGATTGCTGCCAACCACTCGGTAAAACACAGACACATTCGTCAACGTACCAAACCCTGAAACAGTCGGAGTATAAGCGGTCCATCCAGTAACCTGAGAGCCAGAGCTTAAATTTGTAGCCTGACCGCCATACACAGCATACTGAACATTGGCCGCATCACCTGTTGAAGTAAGCACCAAAGTTGTAGCAGTTGAACCATCACCACATGGGTAATTGATCGATGCCACTGCTGCATTAGTTCCGCTGTTTGTTAACTGAACATCACCCGCTACATTCACAGCATTTATCTGAACATTGGCTTTAACCAGTGACGCATCGCCAAGGTAAGATATTCTAGCTTCACAGTTCTGACCCTTTAGACTTGCTGGTAATGAATCATATGCATAAGTCAGAGTTTGTGACGTTGCCGTCGGGTTCCACGTACAATCTGAGATTGTATCAAGCGGAGTAGTTGTGTTCCTAACAGCAGCAACGACTGAGCCAGTGATCCCGGCCACGTTTCTTTTACATGATGGATTAGTCACTAAGTTACGATATCCGAAAACACCGTTGATAACTTTTGTCTCTATCCCTCTTGTATCAAACTGTGCATGCGCTACCGTTGTCAGTAGCGATAGTAATAATATAATCTTTTTCATTAGAAGTTTCTCCCTGTTTCAATCCATGAAAGATTTGTTCCATCAGTCCCTGCATACATAAGATTAAGACACTGATCTTTTCCAAGTGTAGCAGAGCCATTTAAAACCAAGTTCACACTGTTGTTATATGTCACAGTATTTGTATTGCTAGTCCCACAAATCTTAAGCTCTTGACCAACAATCATACCAGTCGTGGTAATAGGTGGTGATGCTGTGATAGTTATAGCGCCACCATTACCAACAACAAAAGCAACGGTCTTAGAACCTAAAGCCGGTGTAATTGCCGTACCAACACTCATGCTTGTCCCTGTTTGACGAGAGCCTTGCACTGTTGAACCCGCAACACTTCTCCAAGCACTGTTTGTGTACATGTACATTGCATTATTTGTTGCATCGACATGAACAGGAACCGATCCAGTCTGAGTAGTCGGAACACCAGTCGGAGCACCAGAGCTTGACGATACATACAAGAAGCCATCAGTCGCAGTTGTCGCTAGTGCGCTAGAGTTGTTACCAACAACCAAAGAACCTAAAGCTGTGATTCTAGCTCTCTGAGTGTTGCTCGATAGAAAATTAATATACGCAGCCTCTTGATTATTAAAGATCGCATTACCACTGGCATCAATACCAATCAAAGTACCATCTGTAACTGTCTGTCCAGTCGTAGTGCCTGCTGTAAACTGATGATAAGAAGCAGTAGCAGTGCCTGAGTCTTGATGTAGTTTGCTTGTTGGTGCAGATATTCCCAGGCCAAGGCTACCAGTGGAGTCAATTCTAAGTCTTTCAGCGTATGAAGTTGCCCCAGTTCTTTGACCGAAAACAAACTCACCACCTTGGGTAGCTGAAGAGACAAGACCCATATAGGCTCTGTTAACACTACCGCCGCTTTTTGTAGAAAATTGAATTAATGCAGCAGTGCCGTTTGTTGTATCTAAATTGTCTATGACTTGTGAAATTCCGACTGGAACCGACAAAGCTCCCGATGTTGGCGTGTACACACTTGTGTTAGTTTTAGTAACTTGTAGCAACGCTCCCGGTGTCGTTGTACCTATACCAACATTGCCTGCATAGCTAACAACTGCTTTCACAGTTCCATTAGATTTGAATTGAGCAATATCGCCAGTTGAAGTTGCGCTTGTGTTGCTTATTAATAAAGCCGGATTGGCATCTGCTATGTTTCTTTCTATAAACGGACCGGCAGCTAAAACCTGCATTCTTGCATTGTTTCCAGTTGCTAAGTTTATCAATCCTGTGGCGGTATATAGCAAACCACTTGATGGATCTAATAATATACTATTTGTTCCTTTTGCTTGTATTGCCCCTTGCACATCTAAAGGGTACGAAGGCGCTGCTATGCCAATTCCAACGCGACCTGCGTAATCAATTCTCACTGTTTCAACAGGCACGCCTCCGTTCGCCGTCAAGAAAGAGAGTCCAATTCTAGTTGAAAGCGTATCTCTATTTGCCCTTACAGCCGAATAATATGTTTCATTATCCGTTGTGAATTTTATACCGTTATGAACAGCACTGCTTGTTGAAGTATTACTACTAACCATAATCTCGCCGGAAGCGACTTGCAGCTTTTCAGAGGGAAAGCCTGTGCCGATACCAACATTACCACCATTGAAAATGGCTGAGTAATTGTTTGTGGCACCTGTATTAGCATTTATGTTCAAACCATAAGAGTTTGTAACGCCTGAACCGACTGCATTGCCCGGACTATAAATAGCCGAAGCATTTGTCACCGTCGCATTTGTTCCAGCAATCGGCGCACCGTCTACCGTGAATCCATGCATATTACTTAAAGTAGAAGCCCCAACAAATGAATGAGTAGATGGAGTTATTCGAAAGTCTCTTTGAAGAAACATTGTGCCAGTAGCGTGTTGTCGAATCTGTCCAAGGTTGAAATACGTTGATGGTGCCTCAGTAGAAGCGGTTAACGTCGTATCCGCCGCCCCTGTATAACCAAATCTTACAGTCGAGGCTGTGCCAGTAGTACTTACGCTAAAAGTGTGATTTTGCGCAGTAGCCACGTATTTATTTAATGTCCCAACTTGTAACCTTACAGAGCCAGTGCTTTTTGCGCCTAAAATTATATCCTCATTTGCTGCCGAGGATATTGCTTCAATTTTTACTCCACTACCGGCAGCGGCCCCAGTGATTTTTATACCTGTCGCTTGAGATGCAGTAGAAGAATCAATTTGAAAAACTGGGTTTGTAGACCCGGCAGGACCTACAGCTAAAGCATTCACATTAGCAGATGTTACAGTAACTGCCCCGGTCGTCGCCATACTCATACCAACAACACCACCAGTGACAAAATCTAATCTGTTAGCATCTGTAGTACCAAGCACCCCAGCTGCTCCAAAAGCATTACCGCCTTGAGAGAAGTAAACACCAGGCGCATAAGCTGTATCAACTATCCTTGACCATCCAGTATTGGGTGCGCTTGTCTTAATGTATCCAATCCCTGTCACGTAGTTCATTGCAATCGAACTAAGCGGAGCAGCAAGGCCACCACCTGAGCTTGGGTCTGTTGCCGTACCCATTAGCTTGCTTGTCCCGAATAAATCTAAGTTCTGCTTTAAAGCTTTAACGTCATTGCCAGAAAAAATCACAGCGTCGCCATAAACGACCCTCGTAAACATTACGAGCATTAGACTAATCAATATTGTTCTCATAGTTACCCCATTAAGTTGATGTCAATCTCACCCGCACTAACCGTAGCGGTTCCCACTGCTCTAATACTAAGTCTTGTACCTGCTGCAATTCGCAACGGAATTACACCATTGAAACCACCCGGTGGTATTAGCAAAGCTCTTGTCTCAGCTGCAGCAGCACCGATACCAAGCTCCATCGCGTAACCACCGCCATCAAATAAAGTAATACCAAAAACAGCAGCAGCACCAACAGAAGCGGTTA
This sequence comes from Pterothamnion heteromorphum, assembly GCA_032358295.1. Classification (NCBI taxonomy): domain Eukaryota; phylum Rhodophyta; class Florideophyceae; order Ceramiales; family Ceramiaceae; genus Pterothamnion; species Pterothamnion heteromorphum. Next base: position 11,724 of record JAULBV010006671.1, on the reverse strand, counting down.
ACTGAATCCATGCCCCAGTTGTTACATTCGTAATCGAATAATCTAATCTAGCAGAGCCAAGATAAGCAAAACCCACATTTGAAGTAGGTAGCGGATTAGAGTTTGACGGTGTTGTCGTGTCGATTGATACGGTCGTTGTTGCGCCGTTCTTTATATATTCTAAAGGCCCAGCGCTTACAGAAAGCTGATTTACCGGCCAGTTAAATTCTCTTTGTGAAGCCATTACCCACCTACCATTTTAACAGTCAATTTAGCTGTAATTGTCCCGGTCCCACTTGTTGCTATATATTTCAAAGCAATCCATGAGTATGGAACTTGGTTCATGTGAATGAGCAAATCAGAGTTAGTCGTATCAACATTGATAGTTGTACCAAACTCAAACTTAGACCAATTAGTAGGGTAAGATCCTTGTTGCACATTGGCTGTATCATTAGAGCCATAAACCTCTAGAGTTCCAACAGTAGTGCCAGTCCAAACAACCTGAATACCAACATTGTCGAGGTAATCGATGTTTGTTGGATTAGTGTATGTATTAAAATCAGAAGCCGTACTTTGTGCATTGAGCAGAACGTATGACTTCAAGGTGTCTTTGCGAGCCATCTTTTAACCTCATTCCTTTGAAGTAGCGAAAACCTTGCTTTCTAACATATCTTGCCCCGCGCTCTTTCATCCTTCGATTAACAGCGCTCCGTAGTGGAGAACTCATTCTCACCCCAAGGGCATCAAAAACCAAATCGTGTACTATCCCTTTACGAACCCAAACTTGCTCACCTGGCTCTAAGTGCTGATCGATAACTCTATCAATCAACTCATAGAACAATGAACGCCTTCGCAGTTCTCTAAAAACCGAATCCATGTATATACGCCGTGGTAATATTCCCGGCCCCACTTGTGTAAGTAAAAACCAAACGTAACCAATTGTAGCTGATATCAATCTTACCAATCGCATAAACCCCAGCACTTGAAACCGCAACAGAAGCACTCGGAACATCTGACCAGTTTGTCGGTACTGTTCTCTCAATTGGTGAACCTGGGTCATTGCTGTATTGAAGCTTTAATGTCCCAACAGCTGTACTTGTGGTCGTAGCCTGGACACTTGCCGTCACCATATAGCCGGTATAAACAGCAGAGCTATTGGCACTTGCCCCTGCTGACTGCGCAGAAAAAACCAAGTCGTTTGTGACTCTCATCTTGAACCTCGTTTAATTATGAATTTTTGCGATATAAGGGGGGTAACTATCTGATTTTTCATGTCTACCCCCTTCCTGATGGGATTAATGGCTTATGGCCAAAGGTTTACATTGCACAGCAAGTCGTCAAACTTGCTTATCCTTGCGCGCCGCTGCCTTCTGTAAGTCTGTGGCATACATTCCCGCCACATGTAAGTCCTCATTACCACTCATTGCCTTCTGTTGCTGTCCTTGCAAGCTTTGTGGGTCCTGCAATGCCATTTGATTAGCTATGATTGTCTTAGGATTAAAAGAGTCATCTAGGTTAGTGCCTAGAAACAAACTTAGACCCATCTTTGCAGCATAAGGCATAGTAAAATCTTTCTTACTGCCGTACGTAGTTAGCTGATCAAACACTTTGCTTTTCATATCGTCATAGAGCTTAGGATACACAGTTGATAGAGTCTCAATAGCTTCCTTAGTAATCGCTCCACTTGCAATGTCATCAAACACACTAACCGGGTTCTTAACCACGTTATAGTATCTCTCAAACTTATAAACCTCGGATGGACTTAACTGATAAGGCTTAGAGAATGGCTTAGCCTCTGGCAATTGGGGCAGCTTTGATTGTAAGAACTGAACAGCAGTACCTGTCTTGTAAGATATGTTCTGTGCAATCTGTGGCGCATGTTCTACTAATGGCCCGATGTTCTTCTCCATCATATCAACGAACTTATCAGGATTAGATGAGAGGTCCTTAATAACCCCAATTGCTTTAGGTAAGTCTTCGCGCTCTTGTTGCTTGCGCATTAGCTCTTTGCCTTCAAAGCCCTTAAGCTTCACAGCACCTTTACCCATTTGCTTAAACAAGGCACCTGCTGCCTTATCAACATTGGCACCGACCTTCTTAGCCATCTGCTCAATCACTGTAAATCTGCCGATAGCAATACCAGGATGCGAAGCCATGTTGTAGGCCTCAATCAAACCGCCAACAACAGGATGACTAAAACCAACACCCATTGCAGCACCCTCAGCTAGGCCTACGTTATGTTTCCCAGCACCTAACTGATTCATCAAGTTCTGATATTCAGCTTGTTTAATCGCTTGCTCTGATATGATCTTATTCTTCTCAAGCAATCGTGAAACTGATTCCTTGTTAAACTCAGTGTTAGGCAAGTGCTCATAGCGCTTTTCAATCGTACTGATTAAGTTCTCTGACTTAGCCATGTACTCTGATAAGATATCTAATCTCTCAGCACCTGTCTCATTGTTGATGTTTCTAAAAAAGCTTCGCATCTTTGCAGGATCAACAACGAACTCTTCACCACCGCGAAGCCTTGGGACCTTCTTCATAAAGTTCTTGCGGAACATTTTCTCTGCGTGAAGGTGTTCTGTTAGTGCATCATTGAATTCAGATTGAGCAGCCCCTGCTCTACCCCACACGTTTTCATTCTCTAGTGAGTTTTTAATCTCAGAGCGTAAGCCCTTCAATACATCAATCGCGTCTTTCTCTGCAATAGATGCGGTTCTATCAAACTTCATTAAAGGATCTATCTCTTTTTTAAAGCTATTGATTGCTTCAAAAGCCCCCGGCGCATCCCACTGACCGCTTTCTTTTAAGTTCTTAAGCATGTGCTCTTTGAACACCTCGGCCTTACGGGCAAAGCTTTGAGGATAAATGTCAGGCTCTGATCTAAGTTTAGCAATGGTATCATCAATGCTTGAATGGATCTTATCAAACTCAGCACCGGCGAGCGATGGATCCATGTCTTGAAGTAGGGCCCTGTTTTCCATTGGTCTTACTTTAGAAGAAACGTGTTGGCTCATTTTAGATATGTCTTTATACTGGTCCTCAATAGACTGACTAAAGTCTTTAACAACACCATTCTTTTCACTAAGCGAAGTCGCAGCAAGATCACGCTCATTGACCGCTTGGCGGATTAACTCCTCAGGCTTGCCTGAGAAGAATGCCGAGCCTTTAACATAACCCTCTTTGGCCGTTGCTCCGAACATATCTGCAAGCTTACTCATTCCCTCTTTGGCTTTATCTACAACCTTTGGCAGAACCTCAGCACCTGTGGCAAAAGCACCACCAAGAGCGCCGCCATACATTGCACTTAATCCAATATTGCTCATCACCTTCTCGGCATTTAACTCTGGGTCACCGAGTGCTTCTTCTGTTACAGAGCGCCCTGCTCCATACACAGCACCCTCAACAGCAGAGCCTAAGGCATGCGCTCCGCTTTGAGATAAGATCTTATGCACCAATGGAGAAGTCTCAGGATTAACAAGCTTCGTTGCTGCTCTCTCTGCAATTGGTAAAGCTCTCTCTGTAACACCGGCAGCAAGTTTTGCGGCAATCTTAGCAGGCACAACATCAGCTTGAGCGGCGCCCACACCTGGGATGAATAAGCTACCTAAAATACCAGTGGCCTCACCGGCAAGTGAAGCGGTTCCGTGTCTTTGCTCTAACTCTCGCAACGTCTCAGGGCTTGCAGCTCCTGTGGCAGTTAACAACTGATCACTTAGACCAAGAGTAGGACCGCGAAGAGCCCCAGCACCAAAAGCCTTAGCTGTGTTGCCAAGGCCATCGCCGTATTGCTGTTCCATTTGCAAATCATGAATCTGCTCAGGTGTTGCAATCTGAAACTGCCCAGACTTCACAGCATCTAAGGCCTCATTCTGTGGCATCAAGCCAATATTACCAGAGGCATCAACTAAGTGAACCCCCGGCGTTTGAGTTTCTTGATCCATTATCTCCCCTTAGCTTTGCCTAGTGGTTGAAACCCTTGTCCAGGCATCCCACCAAACTTCACAAGCTTGTTCTTCATCGCCTCATTTAAAGACTCATCAAGATGCTTTAAGAATTGTTTATTTCTCACATCACCCTCAACAAATCCCATCACAGAGTTTGGATTAGAGAATGATTTTCCGAAGTTCTCAAGATCCTCTTTAGTCAATCGCTTGAAGTCATCATAAGCCATGTTCTCAGGTATCAACTGAGACCTAATTTGCTCTACTCTTGCTCTGTCAATAGGGCCTAGGGCAACACCGTTATTCTTTTTAGAGATGTCACTAAGCTCATTTACCAGTGTTTTAATGCCACTGTATTTAGAGAGCATATTACGAAGCTCATCAGCTGCTTTATCATCAACCGCCGGGTAGGCTCTGTTGTTAAAGACAACGCGTTTCTTCATGTACTCAGGATTAGACAACAATCCAAATGGCTCTTGTTGTACTGGTATACCGCCTGCACTGTTACCCATGCCGTATGACATAGCCATAGCTCTGGCATTTGCTAGCTGAATGGTAAGAGGCAACATCTGCATTTCAGTTTGTTTGTAAGCAAGCTGAGCATTGTTCTTAGCTTCCTGGCTCTGAGCCATAGCACCGGCTTGACTGATCTTTGCTCCCATTGCTGTCATATACGCAGCTCTTGTTGCAGCCTCAGCAGTGTGAAGGTCTCCATAACGACGCAAGTTCTGAGACAAAAGATTCTCTTTCTTACCAAGCTCCATCTTTTGAGCTTCAATAGATCTATCAACCTGTTTGTTGTAAGCATCCATAGCCATGTTGGTAGCACCTGGGCCCTGTAGCCCTTGGCCAATACCACTTAGCAACATGCCAACAACGATCCCAGCTTTTTGTCCGGTTGATGAGTCATTCCATACTTTATATGGGTCTATCTTTTGGTTCTTCACGTCGTTAAATAGCTTGTCATACTCAGCACCAACATCTTGCTTAGCTTTCTGCATATGATCAGCTTGTCGCTTAAACTCATCGGCTTGCTCGCCCATCTTGCCATACATGTCAGCCTGAGTTTTATACATATCCTCTTGAGCTAGTGCGTTTCTCATCAATGGAGCTTGTATTCCCTGCATAAGACCTAAGCTTTGAGCTTGCGGGAAGTTATAATTACTCTGCTGTTGTTCTACTTGAGGTAACTGACTCTGAGCTTGCAATTGCTTTTGCAATGCCATCTCTGGGGTCTCAACTTGTGGCACTTCTATCGGCTTATTAATAGCACCTGTTTGCTCAAGCTGCTGTTGTTTCTCTTGTCTGCCTTGTCCTGCCATATCACCAATGAATGAACCGATTTTACCTAGTGGTGATTGATCAGCTTTAGCATGCAACGGATCTAGATAGCTCTGTCTGTCTACAGCGCTTAACTGATTCCACTGATCGTTACTGATCACACCTGGGTCAGGTGATTGATATTGTTGCACTGGTTGCACTGGTATTTGCACAGGAGCGCTTAAGTCTGGCATTAATGGCGATTGCTCTTGTGGTTGATAGTTAGGATCTAGTGCAGCAGGAACCTCACCACCATTAGCCATCTTAACTGGCTTCATGCTAGTGATCTTGCCATGGATAGCATCAGAAATACTCTGCTTAGCTACCTTAAACTCTTTGCCGTCTTTACCTTTGAGGGTATATGAGTGCTCATCATCTGATATATATTGGTACACATTAACCTCTCTTCTTAGCTTTCAAAACATCACTGTAAGACGATTCTTTCTTTCTCTTCTCTGATAACAATGCCGCAACAAACTCTTTAGCTTTATCAGGGCTACCAGCCTTGCTTCTAGGGATTACAATCTCACCAGGAGAGAGCATCGCAGGAACTATGTCATTCTTCTTGTTGTCACCTGGATGTATGGCCTGACCACCAATCAAAGCGCCGTGAGCTGCTCCTGCAGCACCACCCTTTGCCCCAGCAGATAAAGCCCCACCACCAGCATTAATAAGGCCACCTGCAATTTGAGACCTTTGAGCAGCATTTTGCCTAGAGGTATCAGCCTCAACCTGTTGAGATGGATTAATAACACCTGCCAATGATCTTTGGTTATCAATACCTTGAGCACCCATTTGATTATAAAGGTTACCAAGGTTTGCAGTAGCTTGTTGTTGCTCTTGCGCTCTTAGCATTGCCCCTTGACCACCTGTAGATTGTTGAATGTTAGATGTGTTTTGATTTATCAATCTCTGAGCAAGACCTGTATTGATACCTTTTTGCGAAGCCACTTGCCCAGCACCCATCGCCGCATTCTTATCCATCGCCTCTTTTAGCTGTAAGTTAGCAACACTAGGCCCCTGGCCTCTTTGCTGAGCTTGAAGCACCTGAGCTAATTGGTTTTGATTGTTATTAACATTACCAAGGTTTTGCTGTTGCTGCATTAATGCCTCAACTAGCTTTTGCTTTTGTTCAGCCGTCAACATTCCTTGATATTGGTTATTTAACCCCCCGGCATCAACAACACCACCAGTAATACCACCAGCAACCCCGCCGATCAAATTGCCCAAAGCACCACCGCCACTACCTATTACACTTGTTACCTGACTCATATAAGCTCCTTCAAAAAGGCTAATTGATTACCAATATATTTAAAACCGTTCTCTTTTGCCAAAGTGCAAATAGTCGTCTTATCACTACTTGCATATAAATACCTAAACCCTGCATCTCTTGCCTGCTTAATCAAATAAGCAGTAACCATCTGCATAGCCTGTTTCCTAGAATGCCTCTCAGCGAATGGATTAGAGATATAATGCTCCATGTATGCCATCTTTGAGTCTGTCTTATAGATAAACCCAACTGCAATACCGTCAACAATCCCGCCAATCTCTGGGATTAAATCCTTAGGTAATGGATCAAGAGCGCGTGACTCCATCCATTCAACCACAAACTTATAATCATCTGCTGTGTATGCTCTAACCATATGACTGGCTCTCCGATACCTTGTTTAGTCCACGCTTGATTCCAACTTCAAAACTCAAAGCTGACAAGCTTAATCCCTCACCATAAGCAGGTGACTGAGTATCATAAAAAGTAAACTGTATTGCTTCACACTTTTGACGAGATGGAAAGAGTCTGTACTGATAAGGCACACCACTTGGCGCACTTGCAACAGGCACCGTAATAGTCTGAGCAGCAGTAGATACAAAGTCATAAGCTAACTCACAGTTTAATGTGTGAGGTGACTTGTAATCACCAACAACCATTGCTTTATATATTCGCTGAAAGCCTTGGATGCCTGCCATCTGTATCCATCCTGTTTGGATATACATCTGAACAAAAGCACCATCATCTGTAAATAGACTTGGGTTCTCTTTATAGATCTTTCCATTTGCTTTAAGCCAAGTGAACTGCCCGCCGAACTCACATGAGTCCACAGCTGTGATTGAATCAAACACTGACCATTGATCTACGAAGTAATCATAAACAAGCACAACACCACTGCTCAGAGTGAATCTGACCTGGTTTAAAGACGTGATAAGCTTTGATGAGGTGACAGCATATGAGTTGTAGGCCTCAACATCATCACCAATGTATTTAACAGATAAAGACCTATCCATAAGGTAGATGCCTTTAGCTGATTGAAACATTAATCCATCAGGGGTTCTAACGATTGATTTGTGGTTCGTGCACCCTACATCTGTAGTGACCAGTTGGGCGTCGATAAAATCATCATTAAAGCCAGAAGGGCTAGGCCCATCACCAACCACACAGAAAACAGTATTAGCCTTGAACAATAAGAGCTTTTCATCAATCACCCCTAATCCTGTAATGGCTCCGTCTCGTTGATCTATGTTCTTAACAAAAGACGCACTGAACTCAACCACACCGCCTGCTGTAACCTGTTTAGAGTACCACCATGTTTGCGGATGCTCGCTTGGTATAGCGACAATCCTGTTCTTATAAGAAGTCATGATGTTACTTGCTGGTAATGGATCGTTTTCTAGAACCCCGCCATCGGTATAAAGCAAGTTATTGCCGACCAAAGTTGAGTCGGGAGTAGTATCAAACCAGTAAGCAAAATCATTGGTAGTAACGTTTAGCAAAGGAAGTATTACTGATGTTACCTGGTAGTAACGAGACCCACCGGCTTCCGTTCTGTAGATCACACATCTGACATTTGATTTTTGCGTTAGTCTTAGGGTAGGCAGTGCTAGAAAGCCTGCTCCAACATTGCTTACAGTTACTGGTTGAGCGGCAACAGCACTTGTCGCATTAGCATCTAGTGTTGCGTACCAGTATGGACCACCGAAAGAGTATGACCTTGGTGCTGAAATAACTTTAGGTGTGCCAGTGAAGCCAGAGTTCGTCACTTTCTGTCCTACTTTTAGCGCGAAAGATCCCGGAAAGTATACAATAGCGTTATTCGTCGTTGAAGCGAGGTTAGGGCTTACGGTTACCGTTGTGCCAACAATGCTTGATATAGCATGAACTGTTGAGCCCACTCTAATATTACAATTACCCGCCCCGATTCTATCAAGATCGGCAGCGTCTATTGTAAAGGTGTTCAGACCCGCTGTGAAAGTCGCATAGATCCTGTTGATTAAAATATATGGAGCTGAGGCAATCGCTACCCCTGAGGTTGTTGGTATAAGCGCCATGCCGCCCGCACTATATGTAAAACCAGTGTAGGCAGCTGCGACTTGAATAGATGTTCCGTTGCTTAAGTTATAAAGCTCCATGTCGTGTCTGAATATCTGAGCAAAGTCAGGATCTACTAGTATTGAAGTAGACTGAGGAGCTGTCTCAACAGCGTAAAACTGCATATATGGAATGGTATCAAGTGAAACATATGGATAGCCCGCTGTAGTGCTAGATTTACTTGTTATGTTTCTCGTGACGGTCGGAGTAGTAGATCCTGAGCCAGTAGCATTAGCTGACATTTTAATTGCAGCAGTATCAAGGCCAACAATATAAGTGTTGGCAGGAATATTAGTCCCAGCAATCGCCATCCCAATAGCTATATTGTACGATGATGGATTGTAGGTTGTTGCTAGAGTATCTGAGCCGGCCGTTGATACAGCAATTGGCAATACAACAGTTCTAGATATTGTCTTACTGTTGCCAGTACTAGGTGCTGATCTATGTATCTGCCCTTGGTTATCAGTCCACTCATAACACACCTTGTATGAGTAAGAAGAATCAACCTCTAAAGAGCCCCCGGCCTGAGGTCCTACATAAACATTCTCTGGATACTGATGGAAACCATGCTCAACAATGCTTGAACCATCATACATCGATAAGATCCCACCAGAGATATGCAAGTTGTTAGCAATCGATTGATTCACTAACGCTTGCCCAAAGGTAAAGGTCATCGACTGAATAGATGATTGAGCATAAAGCACACCAGAGATGACGTTAAGGTTCTCTTTATACGCACCAGCGATCATAAACACGCCACTTGATACCGTGTTTACTTCTGTTAAGTGACGACCACTCATTGGGTAAGGATTAGAGTTGTCTTGCGTAGCTTTTGCCACAACAAGGCCTGAGCTATTGATTAGAAAGTATGTTGGTTGTTCTGATGAGTATCTACCAACTAGGAAGTAAGTGTCAGAGCCATAGGAAAAGGGCTTACCACACAAGAATACGCCACGGTTTAGATAAGACGGTGTTCCTACTGTACCAGTTCTGGTCAGTGTCATCTTGCGGATGTAGCTAGTCTCTAGAGTATTAGGGTCATAAGTTAAATTAGTCTGTGCAACGCCAGTCCAAAGGCCGTAGCCTGTACCGTTTGATGCGTAGCCTGTAATATTAGTAAAGTTATCTGCCACTGTCTCAATGCTGGTAGGTGCAAGCACCTGAACAGAAAGAGCTGAGTTATAAACGAAGTATCTAATGCCAAGTGTTGATCTAACATAGTTTACCCACACTTCATTAAGGACTGAGTCTGCATAAATAGCTATGCCGTAATTAGCATCCTGAGCTGTCGCAGTAACCTTAGCAGATAAAGCCAGAGCACTTGAGAGAGAGTATAGGCCAACACCAGTGGTAGAATCATAAGCAAGGTAAATGCTAGTGCCAAGAACTGTGATATCAAACACCCAATAAGATGTTGGGTCTGTTGCAATATCAACAGCAGAGCCCAGCGTTGTTGGTGTTGCTGTATTGATGGCCTTGTACTTAATCTTATTGTCTGAGTAGTCGATGTAAACGATCACAAAGTATGAGCCAATAGCTTTTACCTTGGCATAGTACGCAGTAGTAGACACATCGACATTGTCCACTATCTTTTGACCTGTGCTAGAATCTAGTAGGGTATATTTTGCAGCACTCGTTGATGAGTCACCATATACAAAACACTGAATGTTTCCATTAATAGCACTATCAGCTTCTGTCTGGTTGTAGTTATTAGCAACGATGCTTTGATTAGCAACACCGACAGCAACCTTGCTGCCTTTAAGATCCATCTTAGCTTCGCTTGCAGAGTATGAATAGACATTGGCACCATCACAGCCCACCAGCTCATTGGCATATGGAGCAAGCATGTTACCAGCAGTTAACTCACCTGACTGCGCAAGCCTGTCAAAGCCATAGCGCTTTTGAATCTTATTAATCGCCTTAAAGAATCCATTCTTGAGCATTAACAGCTTACCTAAAGCAATCTGCTTAGGGTCTCGCTTAGTATCGATACCATTGTCGAATGAAATGGATATTGGTTGCTTCTCTAAAGCCATTGATCACCTCAAAATACATAGATATCAACGACAACACCGGCACTTGAAGTAAGTATAAGAGTTTTTGCAGGTGTTGCGTTACTATCTTGAGCATCATAGATCGAAGCACTGGCCCTTTGTCTAACAATGAACCAGCCTTGCAACTCTCTATCGAGCCCATGATTAATTGAATTACTACCAGACACTAACGTCACCTTACTCAAGATATAACCGTCTACTTGAGGGTTCTTTAAAATCGGAGTGAGAGCATTAGAAATGTTATCCTGTAGCTGACCAATAATTCGATCAGCTGTTTGGATCTTACTAAAGCTTCTCATTAAAATGCTCCGTAGCCGTAACCAGAGCCTGAGCCTGATGACCATATGTCAGAGAACTGAGTGTCTCCCACAGTAGCAGGATTACCAGCATCTCTATTCTCAGCAGCACTCTCAATACGCTTAATCAGCTCTGCTTTCTGCAAAGCAAACACTGTCACGTCACTCTCTTGTTTAGCTAATGCCTTAATACACGCATCAACGATGATGTACTCAGTCCATCCAGAGATGCCGTCAACAGTATCACCATCAGCAGAGAGAGTTGTTAGCCTTGGCACATACCACACCTTGATGGTTTGACCACCGGCAGGAGTTGGAGTTAGCCAAAGTTTATCACCGTTTAAGCGATAGCGCATGTTGGTTACACCATAAAATGACTGAAAATTAGGGACAGCATAACGATTCCGATCAGTAAAATTAAATGGTCGGATGGTGACATAACTGTCAGCCGTGTTGCTAAGTGCAAGATCAACCCCAAGCAGCTTGTAAAAATCAGTAGGGAGAGAATAAAGCTGATTACTTCCATCGGTAGAAATTGAGTAAGGATTAGCGACATAGTAATTGTCTCCATACTTTTGCACTAATATATCGTACAGCTCAAAGTAGCTCTGATTAATATACGAAGTCAGCTCACTATCGCTAATGAACTGATCGTTTACCATATCTGATCTTTGTCTCACAGCTGTTCTAAGAGCTAATAGTGTCATGGTTGTTGCCATGGTTCACCCCTTATTCAGCTTCTGGTTGTTCGTCTTGTTCTTCATAGATCG
>JAULBV010006560.1:0-10181 GCA_032358295.1 Pterothamnion heteromorphum | reverse complement strand
GCGACGGCGAGCGACGGCGAGCGCGTGTCAGATTGAGCGTAGGCAGACGCGACAACGCCGGCATCGGAGCGTAGCGGCATGACTCGCAGCAAAGGGCGAGGCGAGCGGTTTCGTCGAGTAGATGCAGGATGAAGATGGCCGAAGCGCGCGGAAGCGGGGCGGTGCGGGCCTCGCATGTATGCGGGACAGGACGCCCAGCTCGACGACGTGTGCGGGCAGGTGGAGGGCATGGTCGTCGAACTTGGAAAGTGCGGCCGCGACCAGGGTTACGCGGAGGCGCTGGACCCGATCGATACTGCTGCTCCGTGATACGGAGAGCACCGCGTGCACCGCCGGGGCGGCACGCACGAGAGATCGAAGTAGCAGGCTAGCTTCCCAAGGTTGACTACCTCTGACGGCAGAAGTGCGACTGCGATTACCAGTATCGTGACGAGACTAGCCGACGAGGTTAGCGCGCGCGGATAGGTTATATGTATGGCAGCAGGCGGGCAGGCACGACGGCGCCGAGCGGAGCGGCCATGAGCGCGGTGGTGCGCGCAGGATGAAACAGGAGAGCAGCATGCATCGGCAGGACCTCGGCGGCACCCGCCAGCGCGGAAAAGCGAAGCAGGACGGGCTGCGGGAAGTTCACGGACACGGAGAGCGGACGCACGGTCGTGCGGCCGGGAAAAGGCGCGGAAGCTTCAAAGGAGGCGGCGGCCACGCGCGTGGGCCGCGCGCGGATCCCAGTATGATCTGCTCATGGCGATGGCGAAGGCGACGGCGGGCAGTTGCGGCGGGCTGCGGCGCGCATTGGAGGAAGTAACTCTGTCTCACTGTGTCTATACCCTTGAATCTACAGGGAGGGACAGCGCGAGAGAGGTCGAGATGAAGTCGGTGAAGTTGGACAACGAAACGCAGAGTTGAACGGAAAGGGGTACTGTAATGCAGTGCAGCGCTTACAGACCTGGCCACCTCCCAAAGCCGCGTGCATCGACCCGCTTCGCCGCAATCGCTTCAGACCCGCTCCGCCGCGCCCACGTCCGCCCTGCTCCGCCGCACCCGCGTTCGACCCGCTCCACCGCGCCCGCATTCGACCCGCTCCGCCACGCCCACGTCCGACCCGCTCCGCCACGCGTGGGCGCGCCCACGTCCGACGCGAGGGGCGCTCCGCCGCGCCCGCGTTCGACCCGCTCCGCCGCGCCCACGTCCAACCAATCCCCGTGTTCGACCCAGCCTCCGACATTCCGCCCTCGGCCCCGCCGCTGAGCCCGACATTGACTGCGGCTCTCGCGGATCTTCACACGCCCTAGGGCGCTGCTGCGCACGCTTGCCCCGCAGGCGCGCTGCGCGCCCCCGGGCGCTCGCGTCTGTCCCGCCTCGTGCACGTGTTGCCTGCGAGCGCGCCGCTCGTGCACGTGCTTTCGGGGGCCAACACGAATGAGGCCGAAGAGGCTATGGATCTGGGCGGCATCATGGTGGAGGCCACGCATACGTGCGCGCACGAACCCGAGCATGCACGGGATCGTCTGCAGACCTTGCGACTGTCAAGGAGGCCCTCATACATCTGGTCCTGCATGCCGCCGTGGACGCGCTGGAGTGTGGTATGCGGCGGCTGGTTGGCGCGGGCACCCTAGATGAGGAGTTTCTGGCGACCCCATGCGGGCCAACGGTGCAGCGCGAGCCCGACGCGGAGGAGACTGGACCTGCGTTGAAGCCGGAGGCGTTCGCAATGAGCCTGCGCGCGAAACGGCCGGAGCAGATGCTTCAGCTGGCCACACATCTCTTTCTCCAACGCTGCCTCTGGATGCCATGGCGGGCGACGCGCTGCTCTCGTCCCGCAAGTGCTACCGCGCCGCTTCAGCCCTCACTAACGACATAGCACACTGGAGATACTGTACCTTCTTCTCAGCCTGCATCGACCGTCTGGGCAAAATGTTTTCGAAGAATCTTTGCTCAATTTTGAGCGAAATTTCGTGTCCCACCTCCGCCAATGAAAAGACGGTACTGGCTGTTTTCGTGTCCCATGCCACCCAATGGCATCTGCGTACCAACTTTCTCTCGATGATTTCAGTTTTTCACCCTGTCTTTTCGGCTTGCTTCTCAACTTATCTGGCTTTGGTCCCGTCTCCCCGTCGCACTGCCTGTATGTGCAACACATCCTTGGCTCTCTTCGTCGCGCCGCCCGGTTGCACCGCGACGCTACGGCGCCAGAACGCACCGCGCGCCTCCTTCAAAGGCATCCAGCGGGGCATCGTATGCATCAGGTCAGTTCATCATCTCATTTCCTTCCCACGTAGCCCTTCTTGTGCTGTATATTGCATTGCAGCTTTGTCTCCACCCTTCGTGCTATGCGAGGCTCGGATAATGCTCTGACGGAATGGAATGTTTCCCGATCTCGTGGTATGTGATTCTCTGTTCTGCGAGTTTATGCTACGAGCAATGCTGTGCAGCTACGAGTTGTTCTTCTACCGCACGCATATACAAAACCGCTGCGTCCACTATCTGTTCCTCACGCACGAGCCGCGCCGATTGTCGAGCGATCATCGCTCACAGGATCCCGTCTCGTCAGCGCCTCTTCTTTCCGTTCGTCGGCTGTAATGCTCCCGATACGCATGATCTGTTCGTACCGCGACTTTTTGCAGAGCATGTAGGAGAAAGGTCCAACCGTTGTCGTTGAAGTCATCTGGCCTTGAATCATTATCTCACTTCTCCCGGTGCCAGTTACTTTCTGCATCTTACTTTAACTTTCCGCACGCAAGCACTTTTGATTCCCGCAGGAATGCATACCAACGGCAGAGCAGGGTTCACGCAGATGGAGTATGGTACCATGAGACTAGGGCACTGCTGAGCTGTCATGTTAGCAGCATGAAATGGAATCCCGTTGCGTACCATTCTTCTGGCTGGCGGGCGCGATAAGCACATGCGAGTAGGTCTCTACCTCCAACGGATGCCGCTGTCACGGGCCGATGAAGGTTCCTTCCTCCCATGTCGCATTTGCGTGTCGGTCGAGCGCACGAGCGCTGGTATTCCATGCCAGGGATGGACGCGGGTGGGCCGTCGAACTTCAGGTATTGTTGTGCATGCTCTCCACATCCAACATTGTGATCTCTTTACCATGGTCCTCCGCCTGTTTTCCACAGGGCGCCCTATGTTTGGAAGTAACGAGATCGTGAAGTACTGCCCTCCTGCGATGGAAAGCGTGGTCGTGCAGCTTCTGTACTTTCAGCGCTGCGCAAGGACGAAGTATTGCATAGGCTTCATTCGTTCCGACGTGAGGTTTCGTACAATCCCATCCGACAGGTAACATCGAACAACTGACTGAACCGCTTCGTCCCCATCGTCAAATGATGGCTCTACATCTGCAGATTTCATGACTGATCCGGTTCTTCCCCGTCGCAACGAGTGAAGCGTCAACGTTTCAGAGGGTGTGATCCCTTTCTCGTGTGATTGTTCTATTTCGCAACTTGCGTGCCTTGAAGTTGTCCGTTTATTCTTTGCGTTCACTAATGGATACTCAGCTGTCGAGATGTTTCGCGTTGAGAACCCATTTGCTGCCTCCGATCAGGTCAGGTCAGTTTGGCACGTTTGTTCTGTAACATTCTTCCGTCGGACGTCGTACTAGGTACGTTTCCAGCTGTGGATACTTGGAACAGGCTGTCACCGCGAACGGTAGTACGGTTCTGGTCCACAGGAGTACTTTGTTCATTGGAAACAGTTGAAGCTGCTCTAGGCGGTAGCCCTCCGCCGCTTGCGTCATTGGTGTTCTCACCACACGCGAGGTCTTTGTCCTCCTTCTTTCCCTTATTCCTCCTGCTAACCTTCTGCTTCCGACTCGCCAAATCGGACTTGATAATTGCTTCCAGAGCCCACTGCCCAGCCGCTTGGGCGAATACCGCCAATTCCGGTACGTGCCTCAGCTCCTCAACAATCGTGGCAAACAGTTTCGGCTTCTCGAAGAACAGTTCGTCGAAGGTAATTCTACCGTACTCAGTGTCCAGAGCTCGGGCTAGGGAAAGCCCTACGCATCGCGCGGCGTCCCCGTTCAGCTGTTCATGTTTGGAGCCATCCGGAAACTTGATAAGCGGTTCCTGCCCAGGCAGCAGGACCTTGTTCAACTCATCGATCTCCTGAGACAGAAAACCAGCGACGTTGAGAACTCGTTTGTAGTCCTTGCCTTGCACCGGCTTGCGAACTGCTCGACGGTAGGCGTGCGGCTGTAAGTGATGTAAGACAGCGGCTGTAGCATCAAACCTCTCATGCAAAGCAATTACCTGACTTTCTGTTTGTTCGATCTTGTGCATCAGTGCGTTGAGCATCTCATTGTGCCCAGGGGCCATGACGGAGAAATGAGTTCGGAGATAATAAGGAAGAAGTGACGGCCTCAGTGCGTGACGGGATGGTGGATGATACCCCGGCGTTCGTCCGCTGGTCTGCAGAGCACATCCTTTGAGGTCTTCGACGAAGTGCTCGCTGCGTGTACTTCCCGCGATAACCATCGTTTCGTTCCCTACGAAAGTTTCGCTTCGATACTTCACTTGCGTTGAACCGAAACCACGGTATGACAGCGATTCCTTACAGTGATTCCCTGACTTCCCCAACATCCTTCATGTGCTAGAGAACAACGCGTCCGCTCTACGACCTTCAACGCATCGATTGAAAGCAGTATCTTTTCTATGCGTTCTATGCGTCGCGCGAAGATATCTTATGGACAGATATGTTTGCCCTCCGTGGTTTGGTTGTCTCCTTTGCCCAAGGGGAAAGCCACGCTCTCTAAGCACGATGCTCAGGCACCGTGCAACGGCGAACAACACAAGGAGGCAGAAGGGCAGGGGCACGTTTGGTTGGGGTCCGAAAGTGCCACCTGGGGTCAGCCGTTACGTGTTCACGTGCTCCGAAACGCTGGACGAGCGCCAAAGCGATGAAGAACTTGATGAGTCGCCTGGAGCACCGGGAGATCCCCCCGGAATTCCCAACCCGCCCTCCGGAAGTGGTGCGGCTAACTTATCATGTAGCGTGAAGAGCATTTCGGGCGGCCCTGCAGATGACCTCGAGGTGACGACTGCCTGCGTAGAAGGACCTCCAGGTTCCGTTCGACATGCGTCCAGCAGCTCCAAAGTGGTAACTGGAGCTCCCCCGAGGACAGAATCAGAACACCAGTCGCGTCCAACAGCTTTACCTCCACCGATGCCAGATTCTGAGGCTCGCAGTGATTCGACTTCTCAAGCTGATGTTCAAGATCAAGCGCTTCATACATCGCATGGAGCGTACATGGAGGAAGAACATAACGATGCTGGGGCCGTTATTGGTGAAGATGAAGATGCTATGGTAGGAGACGGAGCGGGAAAGGTTCAAGAGGATTCATCAGAAGAGGTCGACTCTGTGGATCAGAGGACGGCAACATCGCGAATTCCTGGTTTCGTTCAGTGGCTACAAGGGAACCGCGGATGGATAGACTTGTACCAGAAGCATGGTCTAGAATATTCTGTCATGGATGATGTACTCCGACTTCTTAACGCCCCCATCAAGTGTTGGAAGACAGTAACAAGAACAATCACCCGCCTTTCAGGATTGCTATCGGCACTGCAAACCGTGCAGACGTGTCCTGGACACATGTGCTTTACTGCGCTGAATGGAACCGTAGAACCGGAGGTCTGCTACTATTGCGGGAACGAAAGGCCTGCCCCAGGAGATCCGTCAAGAGTTCATTCCACCTACATCCCCCTCCTACCCCGAATCTCTGCTATGGTGAAGAACGAGTCGCGCTGTCAAGAACTATACTCATACCTCCATTCACATGAGCGAACGGAAGGCGTTCTCCGGGATTACTTCGATACCCCTGCGTTCCAGGAGCTGTGCACAATGTACGGTGGGAAAGAGGCGGTGAAGTACGATGTGTTCATTGCTGCGTCGACAGATGGATTTCAAGCCTTCAAGAATCGCTCCTGTGATGTTTGGCCAGTCCTCGCAGTGCTCCTCAACCTCCCACCCCATCAGCGGTACGCATCAAAGAATGTCGCGCCATTGTTGTTCATTGCTGACGACAAGGAACCAACAGACCTACAATCGTTTCTCGTTCCTTTGATCAACGAACTTGATGATATTTTAAGTAAGGGAGGGGCATTGTTGCGGTTTCACGATGGTACAGCAAGGCGAGTGAGGATCCATCTGGTCTGGTTTACAGCCGATCTTGCAGCGCTGAAGAAAGTGGCAGAAATCACCGGTCACAACGGTAAGCGCCCATGTCGGTACTGTCTCATCGAAGGTTTCTACGCACCAGACTCTCGACGATACTACTATCCCAGCTGGTTGTATCGAGATGAATCGCGGACTGAACGGCTCATTCTCCACGACTTAAGGAGGCTTGAGGAAAGAACTGCTGAGGAGGTTGAAGGTGCAATTCAAAGACTCGACGATGCGAAGAGTGCGGCCGAAATTTCTCGGGTTGCGAGGGACACCGGGGTGAAAGGGAGAGCGTTGTTGTGCTCCCTGCCAAGCATCACACCATACAAGTCATTCCCGCCCGACGTTATGCACCTTTTCTATAACGTGCAGGTGCTGTTACTAGAACATCACACACGCGAATCAGGCGATTCATTCAGTATACCGCCGTCCGCGATGGCACTGCTCGATGAAGAGATTGTGAGGTTTGGAGAGGGCCTTTCCGGACAGATGGCAAGCAAACCAAGGCCTCTGACTGTTTTTCGCAACTGGAAGGCGGCAGAACATAAGGCCTTCACTCTTTCATACTGCCTCGTCCTATTTGACGGACATCTTCCAAGGAAATGCCTGGACGGTCTCCACCTCTTCGTGAACTTGATGGAAATTTGTTTTCAAACCCAAATAAGAAAAGAGGACGGCGAAGCAGCACGGCGACTCGGGTTGCAGTTCGTTGAGCACTATGAAGATTATTACGCTCGTCGTGATCGTGCCCATGTACACTTCTGTCGTTATGTGATTCACCTCTTAGTGCATCTCGGGGACGCATTACTGGAATGCGGTCCGCTGGTATGCTGCTCCCAGTATTGGGTAGAGCGATACATTGGATGGACCTTAGACCGCACCAATGCCAGATTTCTTCCGGCTACGAGCATGTCACGCAGCGCGGTTTTCAGTGAAGCATACAAGGTGTACTTCCAACTCCCATTCTTCGAGGCTGATAACAATTACGAAGAACTGGTCGAAGCTGGAGGATACAAGCCCTTGGGCCCTATGAAGTCCCAGTACCTCTCGGAGATCGGAGCGGATGATGGGAGAGCGATACGAGATCTACTTTCTCGGTATCTGCAGCGCAAACACAGCTTGTTGGGTACTTCAGATTCAAAGAGGTTGGCGGGGATGGTTGATCGCGTTCATGTGTGGTCAAGGATCCAGTTCATTTGTGGATCCGGTGTTCAGACTGCGTCAACACTATACCGTTCGGTACGTGCACGACCTTCGCATTTTGTCGCGGCAGAAATGGACAGTACAGAGACAAATGCCGACTTGTACTATGGAAGGCTGAGGCGCGTCATTGAGTTCTGGATTGAGGGAGGTGTGGGCATGGAGGATGAGCTTGTTTCAAGATGCAGCGGGAGGTACTTGGTGGCTCACATGGACTGGGCGGATGGACTCGCGAAGGGGAGGCAAGGTCAAATCTTCAAGGAAGGCCCCAGGCGCACGGCGTTCACTAGCCCATCCATCGAGGATGTCGCAGTTGTGAGGCGGTTAATCGGCGTAGTTGAACACTGTATTCCGTCGCAAGGAAGGACGGGAAACAGTGGAAGCACTCAGTCAAGGTCCGTTCGAAGCAAGAGGCGGACTTACTTCTTGGATGACAACGCGCGCATTGATCATCTACTTCACCCTCAGAAAGTCTCGGACGATGGCGTGAATCGTCAGCTGCGTGGATTCCTACGCCGAAAATGAGAACTTGGAGGAGCACAGGCGGCCGCGACCCCTGCAGTGGGCGCCGTGCACGGCATCTTCAACCCCATCGTGGCGGCGGTGGAATCGTACTATCAAGGAGCACGAGATATTGTGAACCAGTGCTGGGAGACGCACAAGTCATCGTTGTTGCCGCCGGGGACGGTGAAGTAGAACAGACAAGGTGCACGAGAATCTGCAGCCCGATTCATTCGACAGGTGCAAGTTGTAGGAACCAACTCCGCTGTCCACAGTGCCGTCATACGGCAATGTCGAACACCATTGTCACGGAATTCATGCAAGGGGTACAGCCGCATACCCACTCCTCTGTTTGACGGTAGTGACCGGGCTGCGCGGCCTCTTCCGCAGTCTCCAGACTGGAGAATACATTGCTGCGCCTTCAGTGCTGGAAGCCGCGCATTTCTTCATCACCTCCGCAGTGGACTGCATTGGTGGCGCACTGTCAAGGAGGACGTCGCGATCGTCAACCCCCGGTTTACGTGGCCCAGTCCTAGGAGAGGGGAACTTCTTTATACATACAGCCGCGGACGTCAGCAGTGGCACACTTTCAAGGAGGATGTGCGGCTGGAACCCTTTCATAGGCTCCGAGAAAGTCGTCCTTGTCGACTCCTCGCCCGGCGTCGGAAGATACTGAAGGAGTACTTGGGGCCTCTTTCAACAGTGCTACGTACCGTTACTATCGTGTCCACGACGGACGGCACCAACGGCGCACAGTTACGGAGAACGAGGGTCAGCGCCCCTGTTCTTGGCGGCGCACAGTCTTCGTCGTCACCAGCGCGGACACTGGTGGGGAATGTTCAAGGGGATTGCGCGGGCGACGACATACAGAAATGCGAGGAATCGACTGCAGAGGGAGGCATCGGCTACAGTCCTGGGAACCGCGCGTATTATCGTCTTCACCACTATCGCGGACGGTGGCGGCGCACAGTCAAGGAAGAATCGGGGCTGCGGGTTCGGTGTTGGGAGCCGAAATGCGTTTTCCAGTGGATGGGGACGAAAACGAGCAGGGAAGGATGAATCGAGACAGCGAAACTATCGCAGGCATTCCGCCGCGATCGTCGGTACAGCCGCGGACGGCAATGGCGGGAAACGGTCAAGGAAGCAGTGGAATTGGGACTACGACCATAGTTCTGAAAGGAGCTCCCGTCGTCGTCTTCAGGTTCGCGGACAATGGCGGCCGTAATCAAGGAGAACTTGAGGCTGGGAACCAGTCAAGGACGCCCCTCACATCGAAGCCCTCGCCGTAGTGGACTTTGGCTGTAGCAAAGTGCCTGAAGAGGGACGGGTGGAAGTGCCCATGTCATGGACGCCCCAAGATTCGCCGTCTGCTCCGCCACGGGCATCGGGCGGATGCCAATTGGTGGCGAAAGAAGGACATTGTGGACGCGGGGCGCTGACACCAGTGCTTGATGCCAATGATTCCGCACCGCAGCGAAACTTTCCGGCGAAGACGTAAGGGGAAAGTGAGGTAGCGGCCTCAGACTCTGAGGTTTGCGGGCTCTGAGGCCGCAACTGAGTCTGTCGAGGGAGGGCGTGCATGCCTTCGTCGTCGTCGCCACACGACGGACGCACAGAGTCAAGGAAGACTGTTGAGGGACAACTGAAGGAGGAAGTCCGGCATCATACCTCTCGTGGGCGCCATGCAATTCTTTTCGGCCGCTGCTGTGCACGGGAGCGGTGTACAGTCGAGGAGGACGTGCGGCTTGAGGAGGTCCGGCGTGAGGAATTGTGGATGGGGTAGGGGAGGGGGTGGCGTGGAGGTATGGTGTACCAAATTTTGAAGCTATGCGAAAACCAATCCGGTAACCGGTAGTGTACCTTTAGAACGGGTGACATGTGACCAGCGCTGGTAGTAGATACATCGTGACCGTTTCGTGTGACAATTCATCACACCTGACGTGTGACCGGTTAACAAATGTGACGTGTATGACAAGAGTGACCGGGAGTCACCCACAAGTAGTGACCGTGTGACCTGCTAGACAAAACTCGTAACGGTGTGCAGCGTCACATGCACCACTCCAGAATAAAATATAAAATTCGATTTGGGCTCATATAGCATATTCATCCGTTCGTAAATGGTACTTCTGTAGAACATATATAGCTGCGTTGGCATGCCGCATAAACGCCATATTCAGAGCATGTAATATATCTTCTATATTACTTCCACCTACTGTAATCATTCTCCTAGGGTACGTCCCGGTTGTCGTGAACTGCATCTTTGACCGCTTTCAGAAGAACAGTAACTGCGCCCACCTTCTTATCGAGTGACTCCAGAC
>JAULBV010006449.1:0-10182 GCA_032358295.1 Pterothamnion heteromorphum | reverse complement strand
TCGATGTCATCATTCTCGTGTAGTCGGACCGGGCGTTCGCTGTCTTCTTCCGGGACGGTGCCATCGTGAAGGGCTTCCAGGATGAACTGAGTTCAGGTCAGTTTTAGACGTTGGTGGTTATCTTGATGCCTGGTGACAGCGGATGACGAGTGAGGTGCGATCTGAGCGCCGAATTCCACCGCACCGCGCAGTAGCCCACCCCGCCCGTCCGGTGGCACACGTACTGCCCCTCGTAGTAGCCCACGCCGTACCCAACTGGCTGCGCAACCCCGGTGCACAACCGCTGAGAATGGAAGATGTTCACCTGTTCTGTCTCGCAAGCGCGTTCGGGAAGAGAGTGACGACGGAAGTGGCATCCAGCCCGTTCATAGTGCTCGTGTGAGTCGAACGCTCAAGGCCAGGAGACGTGATTCACGAACGGATTCAGAGCAGAGACGCACAGTGGCCGCTGCAAGTGGTGACGATGCAAGTGGTGACGATGGAAGTGGTGCACCACTTTCGTCGTAGTCATGACTACGACGCACATGCTCAAGACGTCAGGTCTCCGGAGCTATTCAAGCGCAACATGTCTTGGTGTTCTTTGAATGAAGGTGGGAGCCATTGTGAGGCTGACCACAGTGACGGCGACGACAGTGACTATAACGCACAGTCGGTGTCGGAGGAGGATGACATAGTCCCCTACCAGAAGAGGAGTACTGCACGTGGAAAGGGGAGTAGTGTTCACGGTAAAGCACATGGACGCGTTGACGGACCAAACGAAGCTGACGTCGACAACGATGAGGACGAAGAAATGGACTGCGATGACGATGGGAACATCGCCTCAAGTGGAACGGACTAGGAGGACAGTGGGAACGACGCAGTGGGCCGATCCTATCGGTATGTCAAGAGG
The DNA here is from genome assembly GCA_032358295.1 of Pterothamnion heteromorphum. Lineage (NCBI taxonomy): Eukaryota > Rhodophyta > Florideophyceae > Ceramiales > Ceramiaceae > Pterothamnion > Pterothamnion heteromorphum. The sequence goes on along the minus strand of JAULBV010006449.1, from coordinate 9,293 downwards.
AACCGCAGAATCGTCCCAGACTCCGAACGGAGGAAGAGATGAAAGGAGACAGTTAGCAATGCTAGTGACGATGAAATTCGCCGCCGCCGGTGTTTTCGGAAACAGAAATGTTTCCATGAAACATATCCTTCCTAAAAGACAAAATGAATCGGATGTTAGAACAAAGCCCAACAGAACGGAGAAGGTTTCTGCATGACATGTTGGGCTCGGATGGTTCGTTCCTCTTCGATGGCCGCAAAGTTTGTTCTAATTTCTTGATCCGCGCGTTTCGCTTCTCGCGCGATCTACAAGCGTCGGTCAAGCGCTCTACGACAGCATTTCCCAGGTCCATGAACAACAGGGACGAGCGGGGTGATGCAGTTACTAACCCGAAGCGGAAGGACGCCGTCATAACGTTCCTTGAGCGTTTAGCAGAAAACATTGGCGACCAAATGCCAGACAAACAAGAAACCCATCTACCGTTCTTTCGGCGTCGGGATGTTTACGAGCATTTCAAGAAGGACTACGCACAGGTGCATGGTGGTGCCCCGCCCTCACAGGTGTACTTCTATCAGGTCTGGAACGCACATTGCGCATACGTCAAGGTGCGACGTGTGTCTCGCTTTGCCAAGTGCACCCGTTGCGAGCAACTACGTCAGGCACTCGAGGAAGCAGTCACAGAAGGCAGGGACACTAGAGAAATAAGACGACAGAAAGCAGGTCACCGGGATATGGTACAGAGGGAGAAGCTTGAATACAAAAAGAAACGCGAGAACGCTATCACGTACCCAGGACGCTTCTTATCCGTCATTGTCGATGGCGCCGACCAGTCGGCCTTCGGTTTTGCCGCACTTTATGGTCAAGACGAAGGAAGCCAGAGGCCATGCTCTAAAGGTTAAGCTTGTGGGAGTGATGGTGCACGGCAAACCACACCAGGTCTCCTTCTTAACAATGACTGAAGAGCACGCAACCGGTGCCAACCACATCATTGAAGCCATGCACCGCGTTATGTCCACGAAGGCAAAGCACGGACCTCTACCACGTGAGCTATACGTGCAGTTAGATAACTGCTCCCGTGAGAACAAAAACAAGTACTTCATGGCATATATGGAATACCTCGTGCACCGGCGCCTGTTCGACAGAATTGAAGTTGCTTTTCTTCCTGTCGGTCACACTCACGAAGATATAGACCAAGTTTTCAGCCGGTCCGCTGAGCGATTAAGGAGCCATAACGCCATAACTTTGCGCGACCTACACGAGGAACTAGGTACTGTTTTCAACAGTGAAACCAAGGTGACGCATATGGATAAGACAGCGAACTGGTCAGGCTTGTGTGAATCTGAAAGCTGCCTTTGGCATGTCTCGCATATCACGCAGTACAAGTACTTCCTGTTCCTGCGCAGGGACGGGGAAGAAAGCGACGAAGATGTGAACACTGAGTGCCATGTGAAAGTTGGGTCCAAGGACGACTGGAGACCGGTCCGAGTTTCAAATGGGAAACTAGGTGGGTTCCTCAGGAAGGAACCTTCTCTACACAAGACTCCACCGACTCAGATTGCAGCACCTCCTGGCAAAGAGGAAGTTACGAAGAGGTTGAACTCCGAGGAATGGCGGATACAGAATACAGGAAAGGTACGCGAGTTGCATGAACTTAGGGATACGGTATTTTCCAGCCGCGTCGACCACTTCCACTGGGATCTGGCAGACTGCCTGGAACTAAATGCATCAGGTGTTCCTAGACCGACGGATGTGTGGACGGAGGCACGTGCAGCCCATGCCACAGATGCAGATGCGGGGACGGAAGGAAAGCTAATGGCCACAAGTGATCTTACGGCAAAGATTTACGATTATGCTCGGAACTCTTACGTCGCCGTTAAGTCCAGAGGGGGGAAGGATGGCGCGCCATTCTGGCTTGGAAAAATCCTGGACTGCGACGACTCGGATGGAGAACATGTCAAACTCGAAGTTCACTGGCTACAGCTCGAGAAGGGTGACAATGCTTTCGAAGGAAAATACACGTTATCCTTTCTGCAGACATCGAAGAAGGCCAGGAAGAAAGCATGGCGAGGGACTGTGTCCGCGGCAACCGTGATGGTTAACTTCGAGGGGATGACGAAGCGAGGGAGGTTACCAGTTGCTGTCCAGAAGCACCTTCGCAGTGACCAGGAATGAGGCAGAGCCCACCTTCATCAACGCCTCTGTTCCCAGCCCGTTCTATCATCGTCTCTGTGCTTTTCAAAACCTCTGTTCCCTTCCTGTTGTATCACCGTCGTCTGTGTGCTTTTCAACACCTCTCTTCCCCGCCCGTTCTTTCTTCTTCCTCTGTGTGTTTTTGAACACCGTTCTTCCCCTCCCATTCTATCGTCGCCGTCTGTGTGCTGTTCCCTTCCAGACTGGAAGTGCCACTGAGTGTCTGAGTATCTGAACTTCACTCCCCCTCTTCAGCCCCAGTGCGCCGCTCCCTGTATCTTTCTTCATCCCCTTTGAGACATATTTCCACTCCCTTCATCCTCCCCCCCAACTTGCCCTCATCCCAACGAACCCGCGACGACCAAACTGCGATCATCCCAACCATCCTGCGCTCTTTCCATTTAAACAACCGCCCTCTTCTCCGCTTCTCTCCGCGTTCAACCAACATCACCATCCGATCGGTCTTCGAAGCAACATGTCTGTCACTGCGCACAGTATGCTAACCGAGCTCCCCGTCTCGATGACTGAGGACCCGGCTGCGATGCGTGACTTCTACGTCTTCGTCGCGCGTCGTGCGTCGCGCTACATCGCCAAGAAGGACTTCGCCCGCAACGGACTGAAGCGCAAGCATGGTCGGCGCGTGACCATCCGTCGCTCCTCTCGCGATTTCATCCCGCGTGCGAATGAAGTCTACAAGTCTGTGCTGGCGCGTTGGGTAGGCGGGACTGATGAAGATGGGGAGAACGGCGCAGCTATTCTTCCTTCCTCCGGCGGAGTCAAGATTCACCTCATGCTGGTTTCGCAGGACGGAACTGAGAAGTATGAGGTAACTGGGGTGAGTGGTCTTTCCATCCGCCCCGCCGACACGCGCGCCTGGATGTAACTCGGCAGTGAAGGAGGAGCGGATAGAGGAGTTAAACTGGTTGAGTGTAGGTGAGTAAAGAAAAAAGAGACGGTGCCTTACATGGGTCATATGCTCTGGCGCAGTCCCACGGAGGAAACCGTGCAGTCAGCGATTTTACATTCTATCCGACGTAGAAAGCGTTGGTCGCTACATCGCCGACTCTCGCGCCCTTCAGATGGCCAACACGACGAATTACGGTGACGTACCATGAGGTACCATAAAACGCCGCTGTGATAGCTCCTCGGAAACGCCTTGGAATGCGTGACGCAGCACGACGACGTGAATGCCTTGGCGCGCAAGTCGACGACATTGTCGGCGGACTACGTGATCGTGCTCGAGTACCGTGCAGCGCGGCGCCTGGACTTGTAACCGTATCACGGGTGCGCCGGCGGGGTGGAGACCGTGTGTCGTGACAGCAAGCTGCATACAGGGCCCGAGGAGGAAGGAAGACATCACCCGACCCATGGGCGCGCGCCGCAGGACTACGGTTTTCGGAGCGAGCCGGCCGCGGCGTGCAAGTTTGACATCCCCCGCTCAGCACCGAGGGCTACGTCACGGAGCGGGTCGAAAACGACCACGACATCTTGATCGATTCGTGCAGCGCGTAGCGCCGTGGCGTGCCGGAGTCTGCCGGCGGTGCGGCGACAGTGCGTCGTGACGTCAAACAGTCAAACAGTGCAAAGACTCCTGCAGCAGTGGAAAGAGCGAGCCGGAAAGCGCCAGTCCAGCACACGAAACGAGACGTGAGCAGGCCGGGAGAAGGGTAGGCGGCAGGGGGATTTCTGGTGTGAGCGGAGGAATCGGTGCTATACCGTGCACAGGGCCTCAGAGGCGACTTGCCGTGGCGAGAATAACTTGTGCGCCTGCTGCGCGCGCAGCCCGATGAGAGCCTAGCACGATGCGGCAGCTTGAACGACACGGTGGCTGAAGAGGACGAAGAGCTCACACAACAGAGCAGGGCAAACCAGAAACGTCGCAAGCAGAAGACCAGAGCCTCGACAGCACGAACCGGCACCGCGAGGATGACAGTTTTGACCGGCGGCAGCGGCAGCGGCGATGATGACTCAGCTGAGCTGATCGGCTAGCCGATGGGCGCGCTGGGCGCAACGCGAATGGCAGACTGACCGTGGCGGCAGCAAGATGACGGGTCGGCGTGCGTGCCATGTGTCGTCAAGCAGAGTGCCGGGGGCCGACGCGTCGGCCCCACGGGTCAGGCAGTGGCAGCTCGGCAGGTGGCACGAGGATGACTTGACGCCGAGCCTCGCGGCCGGAGTAAGATGTCGAAACGAGTCACGTGTGATGTGGACGTCACGACAAGGCGGCCGCGGGAATGACGTGACGCCGAAGCGCCGGCGCCTCGCTCCAAGTGGCGGGCACAGCGTGCCGGCCGCGCCGTGCGAGCATCTGAGTAGCGCGTTGGCGGCGAGGATTGCTGAGGTCGAGCAATTCGAGTGATGCGGCGATTGACTCGACTCATTGAGTCGGCTTGACAAGCCGGCAGCGCGGGACGCAGAGGACGAGACAATCAGCAAGAGCCGGGCGCAGAGTTCGACGCCAATATGGGTCAAGGTCGCCCCATGTGATCGCCAATGCGAGCACGCGACCGACGTGCGCGTGCCTCGAGACGACGTCGACGCCGTTCACGACGTGTGCGTGGACGACACCGCGCGCGGGCACTTCGCAATCGATCGTGGGCGTGCGCAAAACGCCGAGTCGTTCGTGCCGCGCGCCGGTAAGTAGGGATCGTGCAGGAGGTTGTGGGCCGAGCGCTAAACATTCCCACGCGCGGGCCGTGCGGGCGAGTCGACGCGACCGGCGACTCGTTAGTGCAGCAGAGTCGGCCAGGGGCAGGCACGGTACGACCCAATGCGCAACTTGTGCGTGTAGCACTTGCCCGGGGCAGGCACGATGGGATCGGCAACTCGCATCTCATGCATGGAGCATGAGCCGGGGGCGGGCACGACGCGATCGGCAGCGCCAGTGTTGGCGGAGCGCCTGCCGGGCGCGACAATTGACCCGATCGGCCAGGTGCCTTGGCGGGCGGCGCCCCGCACGCGGGACGAGATCTTTCATGCCACCCAGCGAAGATCGGCAGGACGGATGCCGGAGTAGCAGTACGTCAGCACTGACGGCGTGGGAGTGGCGCGATGGGAGGGAGGTGTTGCGAAGTTGCCGCGTTAGGCGGGAGTTACAGTTCGATGTCATCGACGACGCGGGGCGACGGGCAGCCGCGCGCGGCAGGAGGGGACTGCGTGCGGTGGGTGCGGTGGCGCCGTTGGGGGTGGAACGCGATGGCGTGCGGCCGCGCTACGCGACGTGCAGCCGAGCGCGGCAGGTGAGGGCCCTCTAGGGCGTGTGGTGGGGCCGGCGGTGCGGTTGGTGGCGAAGCCCAATGGCGCAGGCGCGCGGTAGGAGGAGAGAGCGTGTGGCGGCGGCGGTGTGGTTATGGGCGGAGGGAAATAGCGCGGGCGAGCGGCAGGAGTGGAGGGCCAGCAGTGGCATCGGCGGCGGGGTTGGTGGCGGATCGCAATGGCACGCGGCGCGCGGCACGACGGGCAGCCGCGCGCGGCAGGAGGGGAGAGCGTGCGGTGCGGCCAGCGGGGCGTTTGGAAGTAAGGCGCAATGGCGCGGGCACGCGGCACATCCGGCGCGCGGGCGCTCGGCACGCCGTTGCATGGCCACTCCGGGCGGCGGATGGCGACGATGTCGCGGAGGCGGCAAGAGGCGAGGTGCTGTGTTCTCGGATGGGGCGCGCGGACGCGCGGCACGAGGGAGATTGCCGATCGCGGCGGCGGGTGAGGGGAGAGTGCGTTGTGGTGCGGTTCTCGCGCGTGTTGGCAGCGAGGTCGGCCGGCGCGCAGGCAAACGGGCGTGTTGAGGTGCAGATGGGCGAGGGCGGGACGCGCGGCGCCACGGGGAGGTGAGTGGCGCGACGCCCGACGACGGGGCACTGTAAACACCTCAACGGTAAAATTAACGTGCGTCGGAACCCAATTGTACTGGGCCAAATTGAATGAGCCGCGATGGGCAACCAAACCTGGCAGGCATGTACGACGCGCGCGGGGGGTTTCCCAGATGCCGTGCATGCACGGATTTCCAATAATTTCAAATTAAAAGTTTTAATTTCCAGCCCAAATTTTTAATTTGTCGCCGCGTCCCACCGCCGCTCGCTGGCGCTGTATGCCGCGCACTGCTCCGCGTATATCTCAGCCACTACAGCAGCAAATAGAGTTCTGTAAACTGCATTCTACTGCCCTGCTCGAGCCGCAGACATACATATATAAAAACCTTATATAATTTTCGGTCTGCTTTTTTCACCCTTATCCGACCCCCTACCAACCTGTGTTCAAGTCATCGGATTCTGTTCGCAGGCGGCGGACATCGGGTGACACAACGTTGGCGGTCGCTGTGAACCGGATTTGTGGACAAGATGATGGATCGGTTGTGCTAAGTGGCGTCATTGCCGGGGACCAAGAGCGTGCGGGCGTCTGAACAAAAACCTTTTGAAATCAAGAATGGAGTGAGCACTTTAATGAACGCATGCACCAAGAGAGTTCCGACAGTGCCAAAGCTAGATGAAGCGGTTCATCGTAAAGGGAAGGTCGGCTGGAGCGGTCCGCTATCTTCGGTGTCGTTCTCCGAGCTATCCTGTGAAGAGGGGCAGCTGTCGGGGAAGCCTCTTCTTCGCTACTCGTCATTCCGAGCTGAACTGTTCTGAACATGTACCTTGAGCGCTCCAAGCGTTCTTCAGAAGCTGTTCGGACTAGGCCATTGGTGGGTTGAACTTGACGAACTTCATCGTTCATAACGGCGGATAATGGAGCGGGCCCTGCACTGGCGTGTTCCATTCCGTTGTTATCGTTGGACGATGAGGGTCTTTGTGCCTCTCTGGTACTTCCTTGCACTACCGGGGCTCTTTCCGGTTGTGTGTGACGTGTTTGGCGCATGTATTCCGGATGCTGCATAAGAAGATCAAGTACTGGCTTGGCGAATCGTTTCTCGTGCTCGTAAAAGGCCCCGAGTATAGCAGCCATGACCGGACCAGCTTCCCTCCTCCGTAGGGTCCTCTTCTGCGGTACGATCACCTTGTTTTGTAGGCGTAGTTCCTCGCTAACAGGGACTTCGACCTCTCTCTGACCTATGCGTATGACACCTCGGAACCAAGAAGGGGTCATCGCCGAGTACGAATGTCTCCCGTGGAATCCCGGCTTAAGGGTGCGGAGATGTCTCGTAGAAGCGGAGATGAAGAAGGTATACAATTCATCCAATTTGTCCAGTGGTAGATTGGAGAACTGTTCGCATGATTCAGTAGCCACTGTCACTTCTTTCGGGGGTGGGAGTTCAGAGTTGCATACGATGGGTTTGCCCGGGAACCAATCTACTGGTCTAGAATAGTGGAAAGGATCAGGAGGGCGAGAGCGGAATCTTGCAATTCTCTGGTCATCATTCCTGTCCTGAGTAGAACGCAGTTCTGCGAACATAGCCACTGTGCTAGCAAGTCTATCGCTCAACATCTTGCAGTCGTCGCTGTCCACGTCAAGTGTCTTCGAGTGGAGGATGCCCAAATTGTTCTCTGTCCTGTTTGAGTAGTCGCCGTGCTCTTCAATGAGGATATGTATCCTGCAGTCCCCTAGATTCGCTTCGGCTTCCTTGTCGTTCCGTTTCAGGTCTTTGAGTTCATTGCTCAAATCCATATTGTTCATGACGCGGGGGCGGGTGTTCGGCTTCAAGTGATTTTGTTCAGACGCAACGCACGCAGTAGTACTCCCCAAGGCTCGTTCACTGAACGAACACGCAGAAGTCAGATGGCACTGGCAATTGGAATGGCTCGAGCCATGTGCTGCGTCTTAGAAGTTGTTGGATGGGGTGCCACGTGAAACGTGCAACGATGACGGAAGGGGGCGTGATTGCGGGGACACGAGGCGATACCCTGCTTGATGAGGGAGTTGGCGCTTTGAACGCCTTGGAAGGACGCCTTGAAAGGTGTGCTGGGCTCGCCGATCACCAGACTTGGACGACGGGCTGAACGGAGGGAGTGCGCCTGATAACGATTTACTGGTGAGACTTTATTTGAAAATTTCGGACGGTGCGCGACGGCATGTGCGCGACGGAATTTTATCCCGCAATGCCACGTTTCAATGGTGCTGAGAAAGCCTCAGTATCGCAGTATGCAGTGCATACTATGCACGTTGGTGAGAAGCACATGGTTACACACGTGTACAGGTCATGAAAGGTGTATGATCTCCATCCAGCTGTGCCTCACCTCACCCGTTATCAACTGCCTCGTCCACGGCGTCTTTGAGGCTCATCCAAGTTGGAGTTGCCAGCTCTGCAACTTCATGTTCCGTGTTCCTCTCTGCCTTCCCCGGGTGGTCCAAGTTTTCTTCCTCTGCGTGCTCCGCAATGTGAAGAGCGTCATCCTCTGGAAGACAGCGGACTTCTCCATGGCTGGATACGTTGCCCTCGCCGTCATCTGCGCCGTGCTCTTCACTCTCTTCCTCATCGGCGTCTGCACTACGGATGCAGTCGAGGCCGTGATGGTCGAATCTGCGATATCCTCGGCGTTGGGGGCCTTGGGACTCACTGTGTGCGTCCTCGTCGTCGTGGCGTCCGCCTTGGTGCCCTCCGCCGTGTACTCCAATACCTCAGCGGCGTTCTACTCCGTGCCTTCCATGGAGTTCTCAACGGTATCTTTGTCGGCCTCCTCATCACCGGCCTCATCCGCGGCATGCACACATGCATCCATGAACCAACCTTCCCCTGCCCCCCCTAGCGGCTGCCCGGGTCACCTGCTCGCCCTTCATTTATTACCTGCATAAGTGTCGGACTAATGCTGGGCCTCCGCGACGGCGTCCTCGCCACCCTTCGCATTGGCGTCCGCACCACCACCGCCACGGAGTCCTCGCCGCCCTCCGCATTAGCCTCCATCACGCTCTCCGCACTGCCCTCGGAATTGGCCTCCACCACGCCCTCCGCCTCAGCGTCCTCGCCGCCGTCCTTGCTGATGTCCACCACGCCCTTCGCCCCGGAGTTCTCTCCACCCTCCTCATCGGCGCCCACCTCGTCCTCCGCCACGGAGTCCTCGCCGCCTGTAGTGCCACGGACAGGGGCCGGCACGTCGTGCGGACGTTGCCGAAGCCGGTCGCCTCGGGGCGCCCGGAGGGATCTGGTCGCCATGCCGCGCATCCACGTTTCGGCGGATGCGCGGGACACGTGTGCA
>JAULBV010006338.1:0-10206 GCA_032358295.1 Pterothamnion heteromorphum | reverse complement strand
CTCACTTCTGATAGATATAAGCCTGATAGGAAAGTAAACCACTGAGGGTACCACACCACTCATCATTCGCATCACATACCCTTCGACGTTTCCCCGAGACAGACTGACCAACAGTTATAACTGCTCCTGCGCAGGCAGTTTGTCACTCCGAAATGTCGGACCACTCGTCCGAGGACTCTGCATCGCACGCGGCGAGTCTGTTCGCTCCAATCGAGGCACCGCGCCTGCGGAGCATCTCACGCAAGTCGATTCAGGCGTTTCTGGCCGAACGTGTGCAGTATGAGGCAGCCGTTTCAGTCCAACCGGGACTGAAGCCCATTTCGTGGGCTGGCTGTGTGGACGCGATCTTCCTACGTTCTTTGCTGAAGGCACGCATCTTCGGGAAGGAGATATCACAGCACGAGCATCTCACTGACGATGTCATCAAGGACAGGTTGACTCAACTTTCATCTGGAAGCAAGCCTGTGTCATGGGAAGAGGCCCTCGCCGACATCAAGCGAAACGTGCGTCTGGACCCAGCCGAGCCAGATGCCAGGCTACGAATTCTCATGCTCCAGACCGCGTATGTGGAGCTGTGCGAGCGCCGCGGCTGGAACTTCATCGAGAAATCCCCGAAAGCTGCTGTGAAGCACCTGGTGGCTGTTCTACAACCGCCGATGCTGAAGTCAAGAGTTGAGGATGCTTTGCAGCTTGAGCACCATGACCTGAGGGCTGATTTCTTCGGGTTTGCCGCTTTCCTAGCTGACGAAGCGGAGATATGCGAAAAGTTCCAGCCTCTCCGAACGCACCGAGTGCAAGCGAAGCCTCTGCAGTCCTTTGGAGATCGCAAGGAAAAAGCAGACCGAGGCACGAACAAAGGGCAGAAGGTATCAGGACCGGGCTCATCGAGCGGAAGGAAGAACGCCAACGGCTTGATGAAGGGCAAACCGGCCTCCGGGAAAATGCTACCGCCATGCCTCAACCCCGAATGCAACGAACACCACCTAGTTCGTGACTGCCCGAGAACCACTGAATCAGATGGGAAGAGGCTCTTGGACGCGTACAGAGTCGCGAAGAAGCTCAAGGAAAAAGGCAATGGCCCGAGGATTGGTGCTCTGTTGCAGAACGCCCCAGAGAAACCACGCCGAACCACACAAGTTTCTGCCAACGCCAAGTCAGCCACTATGCTCGTGGATATTCATGGGCATTCGTTTGCCTGCCGAATTGACTCGGGAGCAGATGAGGTTGCTATGGCAGACACTATTGTGGACTTCCTTGGAAACGAAGGTGTTTTCCTCCCAACGTCCCGACCGAAGCACGGCGCACACTTCAAGAGCGTTGACGGGCACACTGTCCAATCGAGTGGACAGGTAATCGTGAACCCAACAGTGAAGACCGTTGCTGGCCCCTGCCGACTGAGGAACATAACCGCTTACATTGTTCCCTGTAGCGATGAACATGCTCCTCAAGGGGCCGCCTGTCCCGGTGAACTGATTCTGGGGAACCCTTTCCTCGTCCGTTCAGGCCTGGATGTAACGGACTTCATTGCAGACAACGTCGATCGTCTGAAGTCTATCGACTACGGAGCACTATCTACAGAGGAATCTCCAGAACGGATTGGAAAACTCGCGGCCAACCTGCTGACAGAAGGTGCCGTTCCAGTCTCTAAAGCTCCTCCCCGTTTGGCAAACCTCATAGCTAATGGCGATTTCCCGCTAATGGACGGGGATGATATTGACTACAAGGATGTACCCGTTGGTGCGCAAGATGAAAAGAAGTTGCAGGATGCTATCAACGAGATGCAGGAACGAGCATGCAAGCATCTGCCTCGAGATATGCACCAAGACCTGCACAAGATCGTCAACGAACACCGCGACGTCTTCAGAGTTGTTCTGGGCGCTGACCCACCTGTTCGGGTTCCTCCCATGAACATCGAGTTTAATGGTGAGGAAAGGCCGGTCAAGGTGCGCCAACGCACCTACTCGCCCGAGCAGCTGGAATTCCTTCGGAACAAGTGCGAGGAGTTAGTGCGCGTTGGGTACATCTACCGCAACCCCAACTCTAAGTGGGCCTGTGCTCCGCTGCTAGTTCCGAAGGAAGGCAAGGAAGGTTTCCGCTTCACTGTCGATCTCAGGCCGATCAATTCCCAGACGAAGCCCGGTGTTTGGCCCATGCCAAACGCGGACGCCATGCTTTCCAAGTTGATCGGCTCCCGAATGTTTTTTCGGCTGGACTTCATACACGGGTACTGGCAATTCCCGTTATCGAAGAATTCGCAAGAATGCCAGTCTTTTCACACGCCATTTGGAGTTTTCACTCCGAACAGGGTGTTGCATGGCGCGACCAATTCGGTTTCCTACTTCCAGTCGGCTATGGAATCTTTGTTCGAACACCTTCCGCTTCTCATTTGGCTTGATGATATTCTAGGTCACGCACCCCGTGCCGACGAGCTTCTGGAAACCCTGAAGTCCGTTCTGAGCATATGCAAAGCTGTGGGTTTGAAGCTAAATCCATTGAAATGTGACCTCGCAACAAAGTCTGTTCAATTCTGTGGTCGACTGATCGACGCCGCAGGTGTCACCTTCAACCCGCGCAACTATGAGGCACTGACGTCCATGTCAGAGCCATCTACTGTGGGTGCTTTGATGGAACTCGTCCACGGTGCCAATTGGATGCGCTCGGCTGTACCGCAGTTTTCAGTACTGATTGATCCCCTCCATAAGCTACTGGAGGCTCAGTACTCCGTTTGCAAGTCGCGTAAGAAGGCCAAGATCAAGAACCGCCCTCTCTCGGAATGGGAGGATGTGCACCGCGACGCCTTTTCATCCCTCATTCAGGCTCTTGTCAAGCAAGTGAAGCTGTGTACGCCGGACCCGAACAAGCGACTCTGCCTCTTCACAGATGCGTCTTCCACGCATTGGGCTGGGGTATTGACCCAGGTACCACCAGCAGAGGTCCAAAACGCAGTGATGCCAGCACAGGACTGGAATCATCATCCGGTCGGGTTCGTCTCTGGGACCTTTCGGAATGCCTCCATCCGCTGGTCTACCCCCGAAAAGGAATGTTACGCTGTGGTTGCATCTGTCATACGCCTCTCACATATCCTTGCAGTGTGCGGTGAGTTTTCACTGTTTACCGACCATAAGAACATTATCTACATGCTCTCCCCGACGCGTTTTAACGCTAATGTTGCTCGTCATGTTGTTCACAAGACTCAGCGCTGGGCGTGCCGTCTAGGAGAGTTCCGCTTTACAGTGGAACATATCATGGGAGAGCAGAACATATGGGCCGATATGTTAACAAGATGGGCTGCAGATGGCAACCAACTGTATCCTGCTCGGCGACTTGGAGTCTTCCGTGTTCCTCTGATCACTGAGGAACGCCCGGAATTGCCTTCTGTTCACGTGATTGCTGAGGCTCAGCAACGCACACCTCCGACTTCCGACGAAGGATTCACTACTACCATCCGTGACGGAGTGACAGTCTGGGTCAATCAGCGTGGCCGTCTCTACATCCCACCTTCAGATGAAGAGATGCAGCTCCCAGTTTGTGTATCTGCACACTGTGGCCTTGGGGGCCATCGCGGAGTTGCAACCACAGTGCAGCTCGTCAAAGATCACGTCAACTGGCCGACTTTGGAGGCAGACGTCAAAGCTTTCGTGCAAAGCTGTTTGGTATGCCTGCTCTCTACTGGGGGGATCAAGGTTCCACGGCCACTTGGACACCAGATGCATGCCTCTCGGGTTAGTGAATTGATTCACTTTGACTACCTCTATATTGGGGAATCACACTCCAGCCATGAATACATCCTTATCGTGAAGGACGACTTCTCTGGCTACGTGTTCCTCAGAGCATGCACGCACGCCGATGCAGAGAATGCAGCAGAAGTTCTTCGTGAGTACTTCACAACGTTCGTTCCGGTGTTGAACTGGTTCTCGGACCAAGGCCCGCATTTCTGCAATCGGACAATGGATATCCTGGCGACATCGTTGGGAGCTAGGCATCGGTTCTCTACAGCCTATGTTCCCTGGTCGAATGGAACAGTTGAGGTTGTATGCAGAGAAGCTTTGCGAGGACTACGTTCCCTTTCTGCGGAATTCAAAGTGGCCGAGACCGATTGGCCGATCCTCGTTCAGTCGATACAGAGCGTCATTAACAACGCTCCGTCTCGGCGCCTATCCAACCGTGCACCCATCACGGTGCATACCGGTATGGACGCCGGTAACCCACTCGCTCTGGCCCTTTCGACGTTTCAACTTGCAGAACTGACTTCCACTGATGAAGCGAGGATTTTGCAGAATCTGCAGGTGGATGACATGTTGGCTGCCCTGGACACCATGCACAAGGAGGTCTCCAGCACCGTAAGCCAGTCGCGTGAAGATGCCGTCGAGAGGCATAACCGTCGAACTTGCATTCAGCGCTACAGCCCGGTACAAGGTGACTATGTTGTCGTTTCCAGAATGCGCGGACCGAGGACAAAGGTTTCGGCAAACTGGGTTGGTCCGAGGCGCGTGACGAGGGTGTGTTCGGATTTCACAATCCAAGTGGAGCACCTCCTGTCTAAAGACATCCAAACGGTACATGTCTCAAGGGTGAAGCCCTACCTCGATGCGCATGTCGGCGCTGCAGTGGAGCTCGAGGAAGTTGCCACTATCGCAGATCGGATTTGGCATGCGGTGGACAGGATTAAGGACATCCGCGAACAAAACGGCACTCTTGATGTTCTGGTGTCATGGAAGGGCTTATCGGATAGAGGTGACTCATGGGAGCCGCTTCTAATCATGTTCGAGGATGTCCCGACAAAGGTTCGCACCTTTCTCCGCCGCCGCCGCACGAATGCTGTTGTCGAGAAAGCTAAGCTGGCCATCAAGGCCTGAGCCAGTCGTGGGGGACTGTTGTGCGCTGCAACGTTGATGCTACATAACGACTGCCTCAGCCTTGCGACCGTACGCCTTTCGTATGACTCACTGTCATTCTGTTGTACTCCCCTCGCACGCGCTCCTCTACGTTGTGTCGTGTATGGGAGCTTGACGTACCTCATGTAATTCAGCTCCTCGTCCTCGCAATTTCGACTGCATATGCGGGTGACGTTGGAATGCGGTTCATTGACACAAGCAGGTCGCAGAGCACGTAGCGCATTGTACCTGTTACTGTACGGCCTATTGTCGCCGCCGCAGGGACTCAGCCTACGTAGTCTCTGTGTCATTTCTTGCTACGTATCCAAGCACGAAGCGTTTACTGTAGACTTTCGCCGTCCGGGAAACCCGTGCTTCTCACTTCTGATAGATATAAGCCTGATAGGAAAGTAAACCACTGAGGGTACCACACCACTCATCATTCGCATCACATTCCCTTCGACGTTTCCCCGAGACAGACTGACCAACAGCAACGGTCGAAAGTAGCCATGAACGTGTACCGGACATCGCATCCAATGAAACGGAACCACGTGCACCTACAGCTAATACTCCGCGGAGTACAACCGCCGATGCTCACGGTCAAATTTGGACGGAGAAGGATATCGTCACAGACCTCAATGGGCGCGTTCGAGCCCGTACTTTGCGGTTTAGTCGATCGCCGGACCGATCATCTCTTTTGGTGTCGAACCACCGTTTTGGAAGCCAGTCGACTACTTTTATGCATCCTTCCCCATGGCTCATTTGCAGAAGATTGTTCAGATGACGAATGTGCGCCTCAAGAGAGAAGAATCGCCTACTGCCACATCAGGTGAGATCCCACGTTTCTTTGGGGTGCTAATTCTAATGACGCGCCTCAGATTTTCCAATGGGCGTGAACTATGGAGCGCAACTAATCGTCGGAAGTACCTCCCTCCTCCCCTGTTTGGACGAATCATGTCATGCCGTCGGTTTAAGGCATTACGGCGCTGCATACGGTTCAGCTTCCAGCCGGAAAATGAGCACTCCAATGAAAGCGCGACCAGTCGTTGGAAGCTGGTAGACGACTTTGTCTCCGCTATTAATGACCACCGGGAGGAATGCATGATTCCTTCCGAATATATTTGAGTTGATGAGTCTATCAGCCGATGGTACGGTGTTGGGGGATCTTGGTTGGGGGTTGAGCTTCCTACCTACATTGCATTAGATCGCAAGCCGGAGAGTGGTTGTGAACTTCAGACATCGTGCTGCGGGACATCTAAGGTTCTACTTCGTCTTCGAATTGTCGAGTCAGAAGAACCGGTAATTGAGGTGAATGCTCATACTGAGGATCTCCCACATGGTACGACTGTACTTGCGTCATTGGTATCACCGTGGTACTTTTCCGACCGCGTTGTGTGCGCGTACAGCTACTTCGCGTCTGTTCGTATTGCGGAGTATCTATATGAGAATGGGACCCGTTTCATAGGTGTCGTGAAAAATGCTACGATGAGATTCCCTATGTCACATCTATCTTCCGTTCCGTTTTTGGGACGCGAAGACCACAGGACAATGGTTTCATATTTTCAGAAGGGTGGGGAAACGTATAAGATGATGGCTGTGGGTTGGGTCGATCGCAACAGGCGGCATTTTGTATCAACTGCATTCTCTACCACTGCTGGAAGAGATCAAGTGCGACTGCGCTGGCGGTGTGAGAATAATGTATCGGCCCAGGAGCACATATCTGTGGCTATTCCAAAGGTTTCAGAGGAATACTATAGCTGTGCCTCGATGATAGACCGCCACAACCGCAATCGGCAAGATGATCTGGGGATAGAAAAGGCGTTTGAAGTCAAAGAATGGTCCATACGGGTCAACTCAACCCTACCGAGCATGTGCATCGTCGACAGTTGGTTATTGTACAAGCAAGGGTATGGTGACGAGCCGAACCTGACCTGCAACAGCTTTTACTGCACGCTCGCTGAACAGCTTATCGACAACAGTTTCAATGAAACTGGTTTACGGGATAGGCACGTGACACCGGAACCAGAGGTTGACATGTCCCCAACGAATGGGAGGGCCGAGCATCTGACCCCCACGAAGAATTATCGTTCAATCAACGGGCAATTGATCCGGGCTAGGCGTCAGAGACGGTGTCGGGAATGTGTAATGAAGTAGGCGTTGTGTTGCAGTGCATGCCGTGAGGCAGAAAGCATTGAGAAGCACTTCTGCGGGTCAAGTACCGGGCGCACATGCTTCGCGGAGCATTTGAAGATCTGGCATAACTAAGAATTGGCTCAGCGCGGTGTGAGGGAAAGTCGTCAGGAAGTGGCGAAACTTTAGTGCAACATCGGGGCGGGGGGCGGGGAGGTCACAGGGCACGATGGGCTGCGCGCGCGAGGGGTGGGGGGTTCGAGGAGGAGGGGTAGGGGGTTGGCCGGAGGAGCGAAAGATCTGAGGCGGGTTCATGTTCGTACCATGTAAAGTCTTTCAATTCAATAGGTCGCATACCTTTGTGGGTCAACGTGCTCCGGGCGGAACAGAACAAGATACGGTACAAAAGTACTGGATGAGAGAGGAGTACATGTGATTACATAGACACAGACGGTGCGCAGAAGAACTCAAAGGCAGAGGCCATGTAAAAGAACTTTCCGTCGATCAGCTGTTCGATCGAGTCCTGCGTGGCCTGGTCCAGCAAGTCGAGGCTGGGTGCTCCTCAGCGGCCGGGGATAGCGCGGAGTCGAAATGACCCTGGAACCGGCGGATCGCAAAACGACGCACGGACGCAGACGCCAGCAACGACATGCGGACTCCGTAGAATACTTAAAATGGCGAGTGGTACGCCGCGTTGAAAGTACGTTCCGCTAGTAAAGAAAAAAACCAGCGGCGGCTCGGGCATCGCGATGTAAAAGACCCTTGCACTCTTCCACGGATCTGAGGGCTTGCGGTGCACGAGGCAATTGAACAGGTACGGATGGCCGTCGTAGCCAGGCGCGAAATGCTTGAATTTGTACGCCATGCGGAGCGTACGTGACTTGTTCTTAGACAACGGTACATGAAGGGTTACGAAGCCGGCGGCGGTCGTGCGCAACAAACCATTGAGGTGGTTGATTTTAGCGCGAAGAAGACCTTGGCCGGGGCATAGTACCGTTGGTACGATACGATTTTGCTCGAAAAGCAGGTCGGGCGTGTGGGGTGCAGGGTTGCGAGAGGAGAGGGAATTCTGCGCTGTACGCATTGAACAGCGGCGGTTCGGTCGAGGTCTGTTCGGCCTTCAGCGACGGGGAGGGCTTGGGCAAGAATTTGAATAAGAGTCTGGGAAGATTTGTGGCACATTAATAGATGTGATCTTGAGTGTTCAGAAGCGGAGGGCGCCAGGCGCACCGAATATATTTAAGGCGGCAAGATAGTGGGGCCGAAAGTTCGCGTCGACGGCGGGATGATATGGGGATGTGAAGGCCGTTGGGACATTGAGGAAGTACGGCAGGTGTATAAACTCGATTGCATACGGCCAGAGGAATAATGATGCCTGTTTTAAGTACAGCGGCAGAAATCGGAGAGAGGGCGTCGAAGATGTGCTTTCCATCCCGTGCGAGCGACACTGCGGCAAGAGCGGTTAGGAAGTAATTTGTTACAGCGTGACGCACGAAGAAACCCAGGCCGGATTGAGGACACCAAGCATTCCGAGCAGCATAACGAGAACCGGGTGACACGCTTTGAAATAAATGCCGGGGGTTTGAAACCGAACTGGGGAGCGCGCTTGCCGTTGCGGCATGAAGTGCGGTGGGCTCTCCGGAGATGAAACGGGTATAACACACTGCATACAGACCATGTAGAAGTTGAGGACGTCAACGAAAAAGGCGCGGAGCAGGTGTGCTGTTGCTGTCCAACGCCAACGCCGAAGCGTTGATGTGCGCAAATGGCCGCCGCGTGCGGGCTCTCCGTGCACCAGACGATGACGCATGAATCGGCGCCGTACATGGCTGTTGGTTCCCGGCACGGTCAAAGACGGAGTCCCACACGGTGCTGGTTTGGGTGACGAAGGTCTTGTATAAGAACCAAGATTCGATATCCTCAACGCAGACCCGCCGAACCGAGTTTTGGAACAAGGTGGCGACGAGAGGTCAATTGTGGAGTACCAATCGACGAGCTTGACTTCGGGGGCAAGGCCAAACAGTATGGTGACACTCACGTAGTCAACAATCATGCCGTCTCCAATACCGAGACAGCACGATCGCGCGCACAAGTGGCGAGGATGCCGTCGTAGGAGGGCCCTCAGATCGTCCGTGAAAGCGCCGCCGCGCACCAGGTGGAACTTCTGCATGGATCTTTGAGGCCGACGTGAGAACAGTTCAATTCAAATAACCACATGCGGAGCAGTCCGGCCGGCGGTTGGGTACAGAGCAAGTATGTTGAGGAGATCACATGTCCGTGGTGGATGGGGGTAGGCGGTCGGAACTGGGGGATGGACCGGCGAGCAGATAGGGCGGCCGAAGAGGGAAGCAAACAGGACGCACTGCTCTTTCTGGAAGTGGTGAGGAGTGGGAGACGTGGAGACAGAGCAGCAGGCCCCCAGGGTGAGCCAGGTATAGAGGATTCTGGTACAGGTATGTACTCTGTACAGGTGTAGCCTGGCGAAAGCGGATGACACGAAGTACAGTAAACGTGTACACTGGTGTCTTATGATATCCTGACGGAGTCCGAAAGTGGTATCCGCGTACCTTTATAGCTGGCTTTCATGACCCACGAAAACCTAAAACTTAGATAAATTATACAATTACTCGTGAGGACGTTGATTAAAAGGACAAAAATGCCGGATTCCGCTAAAAAAAAAATCATTGGTTTTGTATTCGAATCGAGCGTTCTCATATGAGGATATTGCGACCTCACATGAGTACGATCTGCCGTGCGGATAGACACTAGCGATCATGCGTCACGCCTCGCAGAATCGGCGACGCGTATGCCTCAAGCAACTACAGAGGTTCGCCGTAATAGCGAACTCGACGCGCCGGCCGTACCCGGACGCTCGGCTTCGCCTCCGAGAGATTTTCGATGCAGCAGCTGCAGGATCCCCTCAAGCCCCTCGCACCAGCCGTCAACCACGCCTCAGTCATACCGCAATGCAAGATCTACAGTGGTGGGTACAACTGGGCCGCAACGAATACGTGAGCGATTTGGTCACGTCCCACAGCTTGCAGTTTCACCGATGCAACCATGTCCGGATGGGGTTGCGCATGGAACGGCCGATTGACAGCCTCGGGTTTCTTCACATAAGCTCAGGGGGTTGCGGTAAATATCGTTCCACGCATACGAACGGTTTTTTAATTCACCTCGTACGGTGGTATGTATCTTCAGT
>JAULBV010006228.1:0-10210 GCA_032358295.1 Pterothamnion heteromorphum | reverse complement strand
ATCCAATCCCTAGAATCATCCATCATGTTGTCAGAATCGGTGCCGTCCGGTGTCACGCACCATTTCATTCCAAGTACCCCGCCGATGCTTACTCTCCCTGATTTCGCGCTTCCCTGATTGTTACGCACACTCCATCCGAGAGCAGATACATCGGATCGGGTCCGGACGACGTTTTCGGATCATGCACATATGGGAATCGAACGGTATCACCATGGCTGCAAGGGCACACGACGTTTCGGTACCGTGCACATAGGACGTTTCCGTGGCCCAAGACGTACGCCCGATCTTGTACCATCATGCTCTTCTAGATATAAAGAAAGGTGGGCTCCTTCCGGTTCGGATGGTCGTACACGTCGTGGTAGAAGTTTTACGACGCGATGTCAACCTTTGCCCATTCGGAAGGCATCACAATGCGTACGCAGTCCTGCGGGTGCTTCTTTCCCGAATTTTCTGTCTCGACTTGGGGCGTTCTCAAATTACTTGATACCCTGAACGGTTGGTCTCGTACGTGTAGGATAGCCCTTTCGGAAAGCAGCCGTGAATTATGTGTGCCCAGGTAGAACTACCCACAGTCTTATACGTTCGCAGTCGGATGTTTGCGTTGGCTGTCCTCAGTGCAGTTGAGATGATCCCGTACTGAACAGCGGAGAACTGTACGGTTCCTGCGATGCAAAAGTACGATAGGATTCGATCCCAAGAAAGAAAAATTCTCAACCGTCGTCGAATATTGCGCACATTCGACAGTATCGTACCACCGTACGGTTCATGGTCATCAGGTTCTCCATCACTGTGAAGTTCACCTTCCGAGGCGGAGGGCAATGCACTTGAGCACACTTATTACATCTCTGATTCTTGGCGATGTGGTACATGTTATACCTGCGACTTACGCCGATGAATTTTTTCCGGTTGATTCGGTGAGGAATAGTTCCGTGACGTACCGGCGCAAGCCACACTTCCCTTTTCTGAACGATTCTGTCCGTTGTTGTTGCCCATCCTCTTTAAACCGACATCACGCGCCAGTTCAGCCGTCAGGCGGCGCCGTCGTGCAGCGTCTTGTGTAGCCCGTGCCTTCCTGATAGGCTTCAGTGCTGATGCGGGTGCGTGCCGTCCGACGTAGTTTGTGGGGCTCGATGCGTGCAGTGCCGACCTCCCTTGAAACGCGCGCCTTCCTTCATGAACTGCGTGTCGCGATCTGCCGTTCATATCCTGACGGTTCGTCAACTCAGAAATACGGGGGAAGTGGTGTTCACGTCTGGCGATAATGGTAGCACACGAAAGATACGCAAATGGCGAACGCCTCCGGAATGCCGACGTACGTCACAGGTTGCGGGTTGGTGGTGCGGTGTAGACTCGTTTGGATTGCCTTGACGAAGTTGATAGTTGAGAGATTCTGCATGGGCAGTGCTAAGTACAGTAGATAGCATGTGGAGGGCCACGCCGTACGACGGATGTGAGGAGTTAGAAAAGGTGGTCGTACGGATTGTGTCGGAGTCGGATACCAAGTGTGGAGAAGGGGCGGCGGTGAACGGTTTTCATGAGTTTGTGTCGAATGGTCGGGCTTGAGGGTGATGGAATTGAGTGGAGGGGAGGAGGAATACAGCTTGGTTTGGTGGGCAATTGGCCGCTGTCAGGCAGGGCCATGCACAGGTCTAGCGAAATGGTCGATATGTAATGGATATATCTGCATATTTGGAATACATGTATTGCGTACAGATACGCAATGAAATGAATTACCTATAGCTGACGTGCTATCGCGTGCATGCAAGAGGTCCCACTTGTGTATGGAATGGAGTCTGCTGGCCAATTATTGTACATACGAAGGTGTTGCACTGCATGTATGTATTACAAAACCTTTTCATATGTGATGTGGAGCACGGAAATTACGATGTATTGCCAACTTCAGGGTTTATATTGCATATACGCAATGAATAATATTACTACATTCTGTACAGTTATAGTACGATTTGTGCTGCGTATACGTTTCGGTTTACATTGCGTTGACGAAGAGGGAAGGGCTTGACGAACAATGGAACGTTCTTAGTTAATGTGCGACTCACAGGGATGCGTTATACCGCACTCACGCAATAAAAGGCCACCTAATACACATAACAACAAATATTCGTTGTTTCTTCCGTTTTGTTGCAAACTGATGTGGACTGTATTACGTGAATGAAGTATAATAACCGTTGACTCGCAATAGGCTGCATGCCGTGGAAGATATCCACTCGCGTGCATGGTATTACGTATATCTCATGGAACGCATTGGCAGTACGTACCAGCTCTACTGCACATGTCCACTAAAAATATTTGCCGTAGATGTATTACATGTACACCGGTCACTGCAATTAATGTCAGTGATTCTCTTTCAGTAACGGATTCAGGGCGCTAAAACAGATATTAGGATCACTCACACTAATTCAGTACTTACACTAATTCCGGTCAGTTCCAATATAGTGTAACTGATACTATTCAAGAACAACAAAATTACTGTCACCTTCATGAAGGTGACAGTAATTTTGTTGCATGACATAAAGGCATCACATGCATGTGATGCCTTTATGTCATGCGAGGTCTCTATGGTTCAATCCGACTCTGTGACATTGCCATCAAGGCATATACTGTCCGCAACGGACGTTCCTTCAAAGTTCTCGCGATACTTAGACACAATTATCTTGAGATGTGGGAAGAGCTGATCCTCTTCCCAAACCCCATTGAGGTTACGTGCTAATCCACAGCGTATCATCGCCTTCCTGGTGTAGAGCAGATTATTTTCATCCCACTGATTGTTCACGTCACGAACAGCAGAAGCTGCCAGGCGAAGGAAAAATGGCTTCCCCGGATTGGGAAGCTTCCCGGAAACCCTCTTAAAATCGGTCCAAGCCTTTTGTGAAACCATATCTAAACGCTTCTTGTCCCAGTTCGCTCGCCAAGATGTCTTCACTTTCTGTATGATAAAGCTGTCCGAAGGCTGACAAAGATCCGTCGCATTAGCAGGGAGAAATCTGATCTCGGTTTTCAGGTCATGCAGTTCCTTCAGGATCTCGGGTGTCAACTTATGGCCACCAGCGTTATCCATAAAAGTAACCCTCCTCTTGTCATTCGACATGCGATCGAAAGTTCTTTTTTCCTTCACCCAATCTAAGAAAACCTGGCGATCCATCCATCCTTTTGGCTGAGACCTGTAACAAACGCCGGGAACCTCGTCCGGAACACCACGAATTGGATGCGAACGAGAGGAATTTTGAAAGACCATGAATGGTGTGCAGATCTTAGCGTCCGGGCAGCCACCGAGCATAAGCATCATAGTCATCCCATCGTTTCCACTTACAACATCACTGTACGTGACCTTCTCGTCTCCGCGCATAGCTAACGTACGGGCGTCGTTAGTGTCGATTTTGAAGTGTGTCTCATCCGCGTTGAACACACATTCTTCAGAAAGAACCCCGGCATCAAAGTCACGCTTAACACAACCCAGGTGGCATGCGACCTCCCTCTCGATCATCTCTGTCTTGCGCGGGCTGAGGGACAACTTTCCAGACTCCTTACGCAATAAAATGTTTTGTGACTCCGTGAATGTCTGGATCCAACGCTGTGATATGAATGATGATATACTGCGACCAGACCTGGGGTCTGTACGAATGGGGAACGACGGATCCTGTACAAAGTTGATGGCAACCAGGCGTAGAAGACCGGTGTTGAGCTTCACGCCAGTCTTCCTCAAACGATCAAACTCCTCTCTTATTGCTTCGTACGCATCAGAAACCCGGGGAGCGTTTTTACGTCCTCGCCCCTTACAGGCCTTGCTCACACGCACCCGAACGCCGTGCTTTGTCACGGAACACGCGCGGAGATCATTTCCCCTTGAGACGTCCACACTTGCGACGAGATCATGACGTTGCTTGTAGTACCGCAGTGCGCGAGTAAGCACTGCGTTCTGGCTTCCCCTGAACAAGTTCGGGAAGTTTTGAACAGCCCGGCTGGGTATGAACTTCGTCTCGCCAGCGTGCTCTTGCTGGATCATCCATTTTGCGATTTTGATTCGATCACTCCTTGTTAGAACGAACTGAATGGACCGTTTCCCTGAGGGTAGAATTTGTTGAGGTGATGTGCTGGCCTGTCCCGATGTGGGGCTCTCGCCAAGGGCAACAGCCGGCTCAGCTCTTGCCGAGCGGTTAGCCATTGCGCGTTGTAGGGCCTGGACGATTGGGCTCCCGCTGGACGCCATGGCGGAGTGAATGGGTTTCTGGGTCGCCGTTCGGACCTCAGGTGGTAAGAGTTGGTGTTGATGCGCAGGGCAAGCTCGGATCTGTTGATCCGTCTGACGAAAATGTTTACAGTGATGATTGCTCGGATCAAGAGAACTACTGTATTTCCCGTTTGATCCAGAACCTCTTAGTTCATTGGCTCGATGGTATACTAGTATTTGGTCAAATTTGGAACATTTTCTATGTGATCCGCCTTGTCATAACCCTTTACCTTTTGTGACACTATTTTGGGTATTTGTTGCAAATAGTGTCAGTGATACTAATTTTCCCTGGCCGAGGCCGAAGAAACTACATAGGGAGTCACTGACACTAAAATGGTACTTACACTATTTCATTGTATACACTAATTGCAGTGACCGGTGTACACGCCAGAACTAGGGCAAACGTGTACACGTTCAGCTAGGACATACGTGTACTTCTCCGCCGTCGACATAGGCTTGGCGCAGTCTAACCAAGCAGTGAGACCCATTTCCATCGTACCTGAAGGGTACTTAAGCGCTGCCTCCGGTTCCCCGACTGGAAATCTTGACGTCCGATCTGAACTTCACTCCCGGAACTTGCTCCGGACCGCGTCGCCACTAAGGCTTAGTTGTTTTTTTCTTTGGTATGTTCAATGTAATGTATTCCTTATTTCAATGCAGTATAACTACACCTGTGAATGCAATAAAACCTCGTTTATATGTAACGTGTGTAAGGTTTTGGTACAGGTAATGCATACGAACGGGGTGCTACTACGCGCACCGGTATCCGTATGATACATACAACACCACGTTTCAAAGTGTATATGCAGGGGGAAAATTGAATCATAGTAGGGCGCTGTGTATACGTAGCAAAGTGCTTTTCATATGTGGACTTTTCTATTGCCTATATGCATTTCAAAACCTTTGTTATGTTTCACATAATTTGCGTTCATAGTGACTTTCATTGCTTATATGCATCGCAAGGTATAGCACATACGCTTGACGTGAATCGCGTGCCACGAGTTGCCCATTGCATATGATATTCATTTCATTGCATATATGCAATGTGAGGTACTGTGTATGTGTGAAGAAATACATTTCCCAAAGTGCTGATGTTCTATTGCGGTATTATTCATTACCTCACATTACCCTCTTGCAATACATTGCATTGCAGGTGTGTAATAGATGGCACCATGTTTTGTGCTGCGTATGGTGGAAGCCAGCTAGACCTGTGATTGATCGCCCTCCTAGTTCCAAGCACCGAAGTAAGCGAAATAGGCGCAGATACCGATTCGGAAACGGCATACACGTCGACTACCAGAGACGCACATGGCCGTTGGAATTTCCGTATTGGGTAGACGAAA
This sequence comes from Pterothamnion heteromorphum, assembly GCA_032358295.1. Classification (NCBI taxonomy): domain Eukaryota; phylum Rhodophyta; class Florideophyceae; order Ceramiales; family Ceramiaceae; genus Pterothamnion; species Pterothamnion heteromorphum. Next base: position 4,621 of record JAULBV010006228.1, on the reverse strand, counting down.
ATTTTGAAGAAAATAAATATATTCTCATGTAATGTTTTCTAAAGAATTACACCAGAAGGAGAAATGATCAATTTTCTGAAAGATCCCCCCTCCGATATTTAAGGTGGAACCTGCACTGCCCCCACGGAAATCCGCACCTCGACGACGTACTCTGTTTTCTTCGCACTCCAGTCCCCCTGACAATTTCCCTCGGACCGTTTCGCCATTACTCATGATCACTCGTTCCGGAAAAGGTGCTGCCGCTTTTATCGCAACCCAAGTGCCCTCCGTGGCCGCCCCTACCGGCTCCGTCGAACTGCCTTATCGACATGTGTTTGGCCGGTATGCCCCGGCCTTCCGGGATCCGTTTATGGACACAAGTGCACAAAGTGCGGTGGAACAGTGCATATTCTATATAGGCATATGCCTGAAGGAGGCGAAAATTCGCGTGGAAGACCCTGACGATCTCATGTGTCAGATATGCGCAAGCAAAGCCCTCTGCACGTCTTCACCAGCGCCGCGCGCTAGTACCGGAATTCGCAAGAATAACAAGAAAGCCAAGCTGACTAAGTTCAAGGGCGCCGGGGCTTTCTCACGTGTTCCCCAGGTAGGCGAAATATCTGAGGGTATAGATACCTATGACGACGCCGACAAGTTCCTTCTCGTCCATGGGACGCCGCAGCGCTCGCGGACCCGTTCCCTTAGTCATGTCACACGTGGAACGGAAGCAATTCCCTCCGCGCCGGAGCCTGTAATTTCTACGGATGTGACCAGCACAAGAACCGTGAAAACGGCCATAACGTGCCCGTGCGGGTGTGGCGTACTTGTTGCCGTTGGCAAGTACTGACACACCGGACCGTGCCAAGCGAAATGCCCTCACTGCAACTTGGGCTGGGGTCGGCGATCCGGGGCAAGCGCGGCGGAATTAGTGAGGCATGTAAACGGCAGCGGACGCTGTTTCAAGGAGCGAACGAAGACGATCAAGCCGAGAACGTCGTTCAAGTCTAAGCTGGGGGATATACTCGTCGAGAAGATCAATAGAGTGAAGAACTGGACCATCGACGACACAGGGAAGAAGTTCTTCATTTGTCCAATGCGGGCTTGTCGAGAGAAAGTAGTTTATTCGGATCGTTTCCGCCACTGCGCAAAGTGCTTCCCGTCGCATGGAATCAAGCTGCCCACCGCATCCGGCAGCGCTGAGTAAGCTGCCCACCGCATCCGGTAGCGCTGAGTCGTAGTAGGACAGAAATCTCTGCTCGGTGCCGTACGTACATCCCATTAAACATGATCCTTGGTTGCAATGTGCGCACGCGGTCCTGTCCTCGGTTACAAGACACGGATGCTAGGGCGGCACCTGGAACGCGGGCGCAATAGCGATGGCCCGGGTAACCTCGGCGAAGCTGGACATCCCAACGGCGAATGTGGTGCAGCGCCATGGTACTGGGTCCAGGTGCAGCGGCCGCGCCCGCTGCACCTGGACCCAGTACCATGGCGCTACACGTCGCCAATGCTCCCGCACGCGTTCGGGTGCATTGGCGACGCGGCGTGGAGTGGCGGTGATACGCGCCGGCGTCGCGCGGTGCCCAGCCGGGGCGGCCGTGCTTGCCATCGGGCCAAGTGCCGCCACTTCGAGAAGGGGGGCAGAGGTGCGGCGGCAGGATGAAACATGCACCCGAAGCTGTGGTGCTGCCGCCTTGGCGACTCTGCATGGAGTGGCCGTGATCCGCGCGCCGCCCAGCAGGGGCGGTCGTGGTCACCATCGGGGCCCTGCGGGGAAGGATGCGGCATGCACACAAAGAGGCGGTGCGGGCGTCTCGGTGATTCGGCGCGGTTCGGCCGTGATCCGCGCCGGCGTGATGCGGCGCGCGGCGGGGAGGACGTGCTCGCCATTGAGTTGCGGCCGTGCGGCGGAACGTCGTGACGAGGTCACCACTTACATGGTGCGGCACGATGGGAGGGCTGGGCGTCCGACAGAAACATCGGAGCGCGGCGTTGTCCTGGGCGGGCACTGGGCGCTGCGCCTTCCACGGCGAGCACCGGGCACGGCCGAACAGCGCGGCATACCAGCGAAACGGACTTGTGGGGTTTCCAGAGGAAGACGAGGCGCCGCGCGGAAGCATCTGTTCGCGGCCTGTAGGCGCGGGCCTACAGCGCAGCTGAGACGAGAACTGGCGGTGCGCGGCCGCGAAGTGCGGCTGTAGGACACGGCGCCGCGCGGCTGGGGGTGACGTGTTTGGCGGCCCGGTGCCCACCCGAAGCGGCTGTCGCGGCTGCGAGGAGATGGGTGGGCGCGGCGGAGTGATGGAAAGGCGACACGAGGCGGCGACAATGTAAAGTTACACTACTACTACAGGTATAGGTTTGAATACGGTACACTACTGCAGTAGTGTACCGTATTTAAACCTATAACACGTATAACATTACTCGCAGTTTTGAATGCATACGTTCAAAACTGCGAGTAATGTTACTGTAAATCATTGAAAATGTTTTCTATATATTATTATTTTATAAATTTCTGATGGGTATGGGTGCACGTCGCAACGTATATCACGATAACATCGCGCAATGAAGGTGACGTAGTGTATACTGCCTTTTGCATGGCTATGCGAGAGCGGAAACACAAGCGGGAGGGCGCGCGGAAGACGGAGCTGAACAACTGCTATCCAGGCTCCTGTACTTTTCCAACCAAAGTTCCGCATCAGCATTTCGCGCTTTTCCTTCCATGATGTTCCGTTCCCCTTCCTTCCAAAGTTGGTCCAGCATCGAGTTACTGCGTCAAACGTCGTCTAATATTAGATGAAGTTTGACGCAGTTTAGGGCGATGTTCTCGCATATGCGAGAACATCTCAATTTATACATACTTTTACTGTTTATTCTGTCATGTCAAGAACGACTTGGCCGCTTGGGCTGGCAACGGTGGCACTGCCGGGCGGGTACTTCATCCTTGTACCTCATCACCTACGTAATTCTATGTGCAACCCGGACGTGCACTAGCCCGGCACCTAGTTAGACAACAAACTTCCGGGAATGAACGCGAAGTGTTCTCCGTCTACGTCGCCGGACTTCGTGTGCCTGGCCGCTGGTCGCCGAAGGTGCGTTAAGGGACCGATCATGTATGTACATGGCCGGAGCAGAATAGGAGGAAAGAACAGCGCCGGTGCAAACGACCGTTCGAAGTCTTGAACAAGACACGACGCGCCGTTCGGACGCCCGCCGACCACAATCGCGACCGCTTCTCGCAGACTTTCGTTCACGGTACCCATCAGGGAAGCGACATACACTGTGACCCGCTGGCATTGTACAGAATTACGTTGAAACCCACGCACTCCTGGCTGTCTCATGTCACCGTGGGTGTCCAGCACCGCCTGACTACGTACCTAGGATTCCACGATGAATTGTAGATGTCTACTCCTTTCCTACGCAGCGGCCTTATATATTCGAATAATGGGGCTGGTCTCTCTCTCCCCAGAGAGACGAGCCATCGAATAACGATCATCGACCCGCCGACTGGCGGTGCCCTCGCGAAGGGTCACCGCCCTCATCCGTCTCACCCCGCTTCGGTAGCGCATCGCGCTCTACGCTGGCCACAACACTTAGCGCGGCGCCTCGTACAAAATTCATGAGCACAGCGGCAGCACAAACACAAACTTCTCGCAATAGCAGCAATCTTCCCTTCGTAGACGTACAATGGGGACAAGGTGGGTCTTCTTACGGGATAAGCTGGCCTTTCCTTCTCCCCAACCCCGTTATCTCTCAAACTGCGTTCTGGGTTGAGAATGGCCCTCCCCACTGTGGGGAGGGCTGGTGAATTCATGACAGGATTATGCGTTGGCAGTGTCAAGGCATAATAATGTCGTGAATTCTCGACAGTTTCCAGTATCTGAGGCAACGGACAGCACTGAACCTCCTCTACAGTACCTCGTTGCTATCCAGACCATCCAACCTCGAATAGATATATCCTACTACGACAATTAAGGATATCTGCCACCCTCTCCCCAGCTGCTGATAGGTAACTGTAATCGCTTCAATGACGAAGCTACTCGTACTTGGCTATTCCGCATACTCGTGCCGGCTTTATAAGGTACGAGTAGAAACGAGTATTCCAGTCTGGTATAATAAAATCGTGATGTATCTATCTGCCAGTTTCCAAGCAGCGGGGCTCCAGCTCACACAGTTGGCTTCCTGTTTCCCACTATAGAACGCACAGCGAGTTTGGGAAGGTAAATCAATGCGTTCTTCCCTCCCACCGACTGGTCGCAGCTCACTCTCCACCATCAAACTGTACATTCCGTATCCCGAATTTCTCCGCCCTCCTCGTCACCTTCCTCCTCTTCCAAGAGAAAGGCCGACCGCCGCCGTCAGCTCGCCGCTGCCGCGCTCGCCGCAACGAAAGCGACGCAGCCATGGCCGTTGTGCTCGAGCGCAACGAGCGTCGCATTCACAAGCTGCAGTTTCAAGCCGCCGCACTCATTCCCGAGCTGTAGATGCGTACTCCATTTCATCTTTTTCGTGTAGTTTTAGTAGCGAGATTATGCTACGGATTGTACGTACGGATACCGCTGAATCGCGTATACGCCGAATGCGCATATTTTACGCTAGATCCGTAATCAGGTGATCGGAATCCATTTAGTAAATGGACTCC
>JAULBV010006117.1:0-10219 GCA_032358295.1 Pterothamnion heteromorphum | reverse complement strand
GCGCAAGCCGCCTCGCCGTTCGTCTACGCCGCGAAAGCCGCGCCGACTCCATCCAGCTTCGCCGCGCAAGCCGCGTCTCTACACCCCAACGGGACCCATCCCGACAACTGTGTCCCCCCTAATACGTGTATTCGAACATATTAAAAATCGGCCAAATTGACATCGGAGGCAGCTCTTTTACCGCCAACACAGGCAAAGCGCAACCTTTCTACACTGCCCCGCCAACTTGTATGTATAATCTCCATATTTCCTTTGCCCTACAAACTTTTCCTACGGCAACCGAAGTGCTCGACGCGCTGTTTGGCGCCAGGCGGTTTACGACCGCCCTTAGATAGCCGAACACGAGCTCATCTACGGACTCTGGAGTGGAGTTCGGTCTTTGTTTTGGAAACCTTGATTCCTGAGTTTCCAGATTATTGCAATTAGCGTGATATTTCCCCCTTGTCCATGGCTGCGCTAGTCAGTATTTTTTGAAATCAATTGACCCGCAAAATTCCTTGCGAGAGCTTTTTTCCATTTATTAAGATAGTCCACCCCTCCGTTTTGAGCTGGAAACACGCCTGCAGCTTTCGGTCATTATCTCGGGAACCGATTGTCCGGGGACAGTGCTTGGCTGGTCGGAGTTCAAGGACACCAGAACCAACTCGATCATGTAAAAATAAAATAAAAAGAAGCAGTGGTTCGGGCGGGAGAGGTGTTCCTTTGACGGAATTTGGTGAACTAATACTCTGATCAACTAATTGAGTCAGAACAGTTATACAATTTGCACGGCCCGCTTCCTAGGCGGTCTAGCCGGACGAGGACACCTGAACATGATAACGGAATCGACAACGCAATCTCCTGCAACGAGACGAGACATCTTGGCAACGTGGCTATCGGCCTGAAGATGGGTTGTGTAGCATGGCTCTCAACTGTTTGTACTCGTAAAGTCCGTTGCGTAGTATATTGATGTATGGTACTGTCCCGTCAGCGCGGTAATTGTGCCTGAGCTGTCCGGCCGCGACCCGGAGAAGAGTAACGTGGTTCGTATGACGCGATCAAATAGCCGTTCATGTATTTACCGGCTCTGACGGTGGTGCATGTTGTTAGGACGGAAGCACGAAAATGTGACGGCTATGAGTTGTATTATTTTCTGACAACAGCACAGTCGTCTGTTTTATCTGAGAATATTGCTACGGACGACACGTACGCGACATTGGCGCTAACTGTACTGTAGCTGAGATTCGGGCTCGCTTCACATCATCCTCAAAACACTGCTGTGCATCACACCGCATCATCTCTACGGGCTGCTTGCAATCGCGCATGCCACTTCCCTATTGACTCACGGCACAACAGTCTCCCCAGTCTCCCGACATACGATAACGTGACCACTACCGGTTCCATTACGCATGAAGGAGAGCGCTCGTAGGCCGTGCAACTCGAAGATCTGTACCAGCTATTCGAAGAGACAAGTAGATCCTGCAGCTCTTGTACACCGCATAGGTAGGTGATTGTGCAGATTCTGGGACCGCTCGAACATCCTAGGTCACGGCCAACTGCCATCGCCTCAAAACACGTATCGCTCCGTATGTGTTATCCAGCCTTAACGCATCTGCCGGATCATCAGAAATGACTGTACCGCATCCTATGTAGTACTAGCTGGGGATCTCTTCCGTTCGACTTCAACGACAGTGAGCAGGAAATATCGGTCACGCCTTGCCCGTCGCGCTGCACCACTTCCGGCTTTCTATGGGCTGAACCTGGCATCAATACTGCAGTGAAATTCGGTGTTCTTGACCACACGTCACAGCAGATTCACTGGGTTTGTTTGGTTTTTGTCGGTCTACTGGTCTCTGGCGTCGTTTTTGGGTCAATGGAATATAGAGAGAGGAGAATGAGAAAAAGAGACGGGGTATGTGTGGTTTCCCGGCTAGTTTTAGACTCTAGGTACTAAAAGAAGCTGAGCTTCAAGCTAGGGACTACTTCCCAAACCACTGAGCTGCTCCACTGTGCTTGCCGTACCACTGCATGCAGACCGACACGAATACACGCCAATTGCAAAGTGATGCTAGCTTCGACTGGCTCTAATGCGATACCTGTTGTCAGTCGTACTGCGGGGCGAGGGCGTGGCTGCGAATCGGAATTGATACGGCTTCGTCGTTGGAAGCATGGTTGGCAACCATGCTTCCAACCTTTGGTTTCCAGGACCTTTGTAAGCATTCATTAACATTCTTCTTCTACCACTGCAAAGACGAACTGCAAAAACTACTTACAATGAGTATTCAATCATTGTTAGTCGCTTCTACCAGTGCAAAGGCGAAGTGCAAAGGCGACCTACAATGAGCATTCACTCTATGTAAGTCGCTTCTACCACAGCGAACTGCAAAAGCGACTTACAATTGGCATTCACTCATTGTAAGGCGCTTTTGCAGTGGTAGAAGAAGAATGAAAGGAATTTTTACACTGGCGCGGGGAGTGTGGGAGGTGGGTGTGCGGCAGTGTAGCAGGGACTGCTGTTGGGTGGCTGTTGGGTGTCCGTACCCGGCACCTGCGATTGGGACAGGACAGTACGGTAGATGAAACTGGAACGCAGTACCTACTCAGAGAGTTGAAGTTGGGGTCGCTATTGTAGTGCAGTCGGTGGTCGGGGAGGGATCGGTGAGAAAGTGGGTAGAGTAATGGAAGAAGCACAAGGGGGCGGCGGGTAGACCCTGTTGTACGTATACTGCTGCCGACCTTTAGGCCTGAGCGGATGTTGGCGCTGGTGCGAGTCGCGCCTGTCCGGTAGAAGCTTAGAAGGACGGGTCATTCTCCAGCGCGGAGGAAGGCCCCGACCATTTTCAAGCCATCCATGTTGACTGGAAGAGCCAAGCAGGTTTGGTCGAATTTGTTCCGTGTACATACATATGGCCAGTTTCGTAGGCGATCTACATGAACTGAACAACAAAGCAACACCCCGATCGTAATTCTTCCCTCACATCGATGTCCATCAGGCTGAGTCAGGTGGTGTGTGGTACTGCCGTGTGTTGGAGCCTGCATGCCGATCTCGCCGATCTCGTTCAGGCTCATGATGCCCATAAGTAAGGTCAGCATGCTATTTACAGGCATAGCGCGTGCTAGTTGTCGAAGACCCCGATACGTTACGTGGAGTACCAGCCAGACTGAGACAGGTGGTGGGCGTCGACATTAGCATTGAAAGCGGTACGACTTGCATTGAATGAAAAGACGGCGTGCGTTTATTACGGCGGCTACTCACTCACTCAATCCGTAAATTTAGAAGCCGAAATACATGGCTGTCCAACGTTCATTGGTGGCATGGACTTTGATCTATGGGCACAGCGGCACCGTAGACGGCCGGCACACCGTCGCTATAGACCGGCTTACGTAATCCGTCGCGAATGAGGTGCGCGAAACGAGCTATAAACGGGGAAGGACTCCTTACCGGTTGTTAGCTCGTTTCATTCCCTTCACATCATTGCCCAATGCCTCCTTACTAAGCAGGCATCAGGCAATGATGTGTATACGTGCAGAACACGCTACCGTGTAAACGCATGCATGCAACTCCTAAGTCCCAGTACACCAGACTGGAACTGTAGCCAACCCTCAACCCTCAACACTACATAAAGCACACACAGGCATCTCCTGAACACTACCAACTCACCACTTGAATCTCTCACAGCCCAACAGGTTCTTCACCGCCGCCTTACCATCGCACCGTCATCAATATCCGCAATGCCTTCCCTCACCGTTGCACTGGCCTCCGTGGCTGTCTTCTTCGTCCTCGTGTGTACCTCGTCCGCAGTGTCCGTGCCACACGGCAGTCGCCCAGCTTCCACGGAAAAGGCAGCCTCGGTATGTACCTCAACCTCGCTCGAGGCTTACTGCCGTGACGTGCTCAAGGTCCGCGATATCCTGCGGGTCGATGGCACGGCCGAACCCGACCAGCTGTTCAAGGACATGGAAGACGCCGGTGTCGGTGGGTGCTCGTCCGACCCGGTGTCGTCTGGCGACCTGGTGACCATGGAAGACTGTCTCAAGCTGGTGGGTACGTGGGACGGTAAGGCCAGTGGTGTGCCGGCCGCTTCACGCCCGGTCGACTCGGACGATGTGGATGAGATCGTACAGTCGGACCGGTTCTTTAAGAAGGCGTGGAAGAAGATCAGGCGCGGGACCAAGAAGGTGTTCAAGAAGGTGAAGCGGGCCGTGAAGCGTCTGTCTCGCGGGGCGGAGAAGTCGCTCAAGTCGCTGGCCAGGGCGTCTGTGCGGTTTTACAAGATTGCCAAGAATTACTGCGACAAGAAGCCGGACCATTGCAAGCGGGTTGCGGACATTCTGCTCACACTGGCGAAGAGGTCTTCGAGCAGCGAGTGATTAGCCCCGTATCACGAACGCGTGTATATGCGGCGTTGTCGCCTGGGAGCCGTTCTGCCCCGGATGTGTCACAGAGTAGCTTTGTAATGTTCATTTTTGTAAATGGTAGGCGACGTTGTATGGGCACGGGCTGCAACAGCGCCAATGGTCGCGTTGACAGTATCCATGGGTTTCTTGTAGATGGTTGAGCCGCCTTGTCTGTGCTTGGTCATAGGGCTGACATGTGCAGCATAAAGCATGGGCGGCCAATGACTGTGGAAAACTTCATAATGTAGTGTGCATATGCGGCCCGAATAGCTGGTTGAAGTTGAAAAACAGCAGTGCATCTGGCGTTTGTTCTGTGTATGCACTTTCCACGGCCCGCTTCCTAGGCGATCTAGCCGGACGAAGACACGTGAACATGATAACGGAATCGACAACGCAATATCCTGCAACGAGACGAGACATCTTCGCAACATGGCCGTCGGACTGAAGGCCATGTGGGTCGATATTGTAGTGCAGTCGGTGGTGGCGAAGGGATCGGAGAGAAAGTGGGGAGAGTAATGGAGGAAGCACAAGGGGGCGGCGACTGACAATAGTGAGTGTTGATTTTCAGCAATGGGGATGGTGTACGGGCGTATCGTAAAACGTGTGGGGAGTGGGTTACAAGCGGATCACATTCACGCCACGCGTGTGTGGGAAACTCCTCGTGCCCCCGCGGGGCTATTGTTACTGTTGGGCTGTGTTCTGGTACAGCGAGCCCCGACATACTTGTTTCTTTACTACATTCGCGTAGACCCTGTTGTACGTATACTGCTGCCGGCATTTTGGACTGAGCGGATGTTGGCGCTGGTTCATCGCGCCTGTCGGGTAGAAGCTTAGAGGGACGGGTCATTCTCCAGTGCGGAAGAAGGCCCCGAAAATTTTCAAGCCATCCATGTTGACTGAAAGAGCCAAGCAGGTTTGGGTGAGTTTGTTCCGTGTTCATGCATATCACCAATTCCGTAGGCGATCTACGTGAACTGAACAACAAAGCAACACCCCGATCTTACTTCTTCCCTCACATCGCTGTCCATCAGGCTGAGTCAGTTGGTAGTACTGCCGTGGGATGGAGCGTGCATGCCGATCTCGCTCAGGCGCATGATGCAGTAAGGCCAGTATGGAATTTTCAGGCATAGCCCGTGCGGGTTGTCGAAGACCTCGATACGTTACGTTGAGTACCAGCCAGAGTGAGACAGGTGGTGGGCGTCGACTTTTCCATTCAAAGCAGCACGACTTGCATTGAATGAATTGACCGCGTGCTTTTATTACAGCGGCTACTTACTCCGTTATATAGAAGCCGAAATACATGGCTGTCCAACGTTCATTGGTTGGCACGGAATTAGATCTATGAGCGCAGCGGCACCGTCGACGGCCGGTTTGGCGTCGTTTGAGACCGGCCCGGGTGATCCATCGCGAAAGAAGTGAAAGAAACCTTCATTCCCTTCAGTATGAAACGCCGTAACAACGGGTTTAGAATAAGGGTAACGATGGAGGCACCACGTAATGGTGTGTACGTACACAGCACGCAAGCGTGTGCTTGCATGCATGCATCTCCAAGTCCCAGTATACCAGACCGGAACCAGTCGCCAACCCTCACCCCTCAATCCTACATAAAGTACAACACAGCCAGCACCTGCCGACCACCACATCTCCACTTGCATCTCTCGCAGCCCAACAGGTCTTCACCGCAGTCTAACCGTCCCAACCTCTTCAATATTCGCAATGCCTTCTCTCACCGTTACACTGGCCTCCGTGGCCGCCTTCTTAGTCCTCGTGTGTACTGCGTCCGCAGTTTCTGTGCCACACGGCAGTCGCGCAGCTTCCTCGGATAAGTCAGCTTCGACATGTACCTCAACCTCGCTCGAGGCTTACTGCCGGGACGCACTCAAGGTCCGCGATATCCTGATCGCCGCCGGCACGGCCGACCCCGAGCAACTGGTCAACGAGATGGATGACGCCGGCGTCGGTGTGTGTTCGTCCGACCCGGTGTCTTCTGGCGACATGGTGACCATCGAAGACTGTCTCAAGCTGGTGGGTACGTGGGACGGTAAGGCCAGTGGTGTGCCGGCCGCGTCACGCCCGGTCGATTCGGACGATGTGGATGAGATCGTACAGTCGGACCGGTTCTTTAAGAAGGCGTGGAAGAAGATCAGGCGCGGGACCAAGAAGGTGTTCAAGAAGGTGAAGCGGGCCGTGAAGCGTCTGTCTCGCGGGGCGGAGAAGTCGCTCAAGTCGCTGGCCAGGGCGTCTGTGCGGTTTTACAAGATTGCCAAGAATTACTGCGACAAGAAGCCGGACCATTGCAAGCGGGTTGCGGATATTCTGCTCACACTGGCGAAGAGGTCTTCGAGCAGTGAGTGATTGGCGTATCTTTGTATTGTTCATTTTTGTAAATGGTTGCCGACGCTGTATGGCAACGGGCAAGAACAGCGACAATGAGCGCGCTGACTGGATCTATGGGTTTCTTGTAAATGTTTGAGTTGCTTTGTCTGTGTTTCGTCATGCCGATTCGGTGTGGTACGGAGAAGGGCCGATGTGTACAGCAGAAAGCATGGGCCAATGACAGGGGGCAAATTGGTAGTGCGCTTTGGCGGCCCCAAATTGCTGGTAGAGATGCAAAAAGCAGTGTAGATGGCGTTTGTTCTGTGTATACATATTCCACGGCCGTCTTCGTAGGCGATCTAGCTGAACGAGGACACATGCAAAAGGACAAGGTATTCGAAAACGTAATCTTCCGCAAGGAGACGGAGACTTCTTTGTAACATTGCTGTTGGACAGTGCCATGGACAATCCTCTTTTCCCGCACTGCAGCTATAGGAACCACCGTGGGAGGTACTCTTGGAGCATTTCCTGCGGTAGATCGAATTGCACCAAGCTGAAAAGGGATGACAACGATACTGTTACGCATTCGCGGATGGTCGAGCTTGATTCGTAGCGCGCAACGCAAAGGGACGGGCGCAAAGCGCACGAGGGCTTCAGCCTGGTCTGAAGTGAGCGCGCACGCGAGAGAGCGAACGACCCACGACACAATTGCTATACTGCGTACTGTACGCTTGAAAACAGAAAAACAGCTCACAGCTGTATTATTAGGCAGCTGTTTAGGCATATTATTTTTATTAGCCAGACTGTTTAAGCTGGGAGTTATCTTATTACCGTTCGGTACAGGAGAGTGGAAATCTTTAATTATTTTTTGCCCATAAATCAAGAGTGAACCTGATGATTGACGCGCAACTGATGGAAGCACCGCAAATTGACTGCTCACGAGAATACTTAATCCGGGGTAGACTGAAGTCGCACTTGACACGACTGTTCCTCATATTCGTCACGCGTGCAAGGGAAAGAGCCAACACAGAAACGCCACTAGAACAAGACACGCTGTTTATGTATTTCTCCCAAGCTAGAACGACGAAGACACGGGCAAAGGGGTTTACAGTCGGAAAAGTCGTGTACCCCATTATATCCCGAAGCGCTTCTATTTCCGGCCATCACGCCAGGACAACGCATACGGTACGTATGTACAGCCCGTCGATGCCATTCGGTCGTCATGGCGTCCAGCCAAAGCCGCTGATTCCAGAGTTGCACTGACAGCTCCACATCCACATGAACCTGACCAACTTGGCGCGCAGAGAAGAAACACAGTCATTCGCAAGGCAGCACCCAGCCGTAATGCGATACGCGACGACTCATGCCGACCCGGCAGACCACCTACACATGTTCCGAACCAGCGCTTGGCACATAGACCACATCCCCGAGTCCACTCGGCCATGCAGACATCGCGCGTGTGACACATACGGTCGTCGCTAGTCCGCTCCGGCCGGCACGCCCGCACGGGCGCGCGCGCGACGCTCGGCGCGCGCGGCGCGCGCACGCCCTTCGCGCGGCGCGGACGACGGCGGCGGGGTTGGCAGCGACGTCTGACTGAACGGCTGCGAGGAAAGCAACGACACACACGAGTCGCCCGACGCGAGCGACAGACGCGACGCGCGCGCGTCGCGCGTCGACGATGTGTGTTGCGAGCGCTTGCGTGAGGCGGATGACTTGAAGGAGTCCGGTGAGGGAAACGGCGGCGGAAGCGCGGAGAGTAGATCCGGAAGTACGAACGGCGCCGATGCGGCACCGGGGCAGGCGGACGGGCCGCGCGGCTTGGACGCATTGGACGCATTGGACGAGTCCAAGACGGGCGCGGGTGGCGCGGCGGGTGACGCGGGCTTGTGCGCGCGCGGGCGGCGCGCGGACGGCGCGCAGCTGGGACGGAAGCGCATGGCGGGTTGCGGGTGGATGTGCGTGCGAAGGAGGGATGGCGCGACGGCAGTGGGCAAGCGACTCGGGTGACACAGGCGTCAAGACGGGCGCGACGGATATATACGGGCGGGTACGGGCGGGGAGGGGGCGGCATCTCGGGCGATGCCCAAGGGGGCAAGTGACGCTGAGGTTACACCCAGTGTGAAGACCGCCACCCGGGCCATGTCCGGCGAGACGACGGCATGCGCGGAGCACTGGCAGGACGGCCGGACGTGCCGGCCATGCCCCGTGTGGCTGGCCTGTGCGTTCGCCAGCTACATTATTTTCGAGCAAGTTTATACGAATTATACAAACGCGCGTCTCCAGCCAGCGCGGCGTGTATTTCAGAAAGTCGTGTGTCGCGCATTTGCGCGCATGACAGAAATGATGACCGCGGAATTGTGGCGTTTCTGTCGGGCCAGGTGCAGAAGCGCACACGTCGTCGAAATGCGCCCCCTCCGCACATACGTACGTATGATGGCGGTCGCGGTATGGCGCATGCACTCGATCGGGCATCCGTCCATTCAGCGACGCCCAAGCCGCCCAAGGCAGAAACGCCCTGCGTCGCTGTACCGTATCGCCCTGTGTGCTTCGCACCAAGTACAGGAAAAGTTACCAATGCCACGAATGCGCTCCAAAAGCAGTCATCGCTGCTCGGTGCCCGACCTCGTGTGATTTTGTCGCGTCTTTCGCGAAGTGCTTCGCTTGCGTCGCGCGGAACAACCGCTTGTCAGAGGAGAATTGGTGCGGCCGAGGTGGAAGCACGACGTGTGCGACGATCGTCGAGAAAGCAGGGACAACAAAGCAAGTAACGGCTATTGGTATCGCAACGCTGCAGATACACGGTTATGCCCCCTCATGTTCGCTTTCACGGAGCGCTTCATCTCTTCTTGCGATTGCTTCAGAAGAAGAACCTAGTTGCTTCAGTGGTTTGGCTCTTTTACATCCCCTTTCTACCGTGCATATGTCGGACGGCAACGTCTTCTGCGTTTGCTTCCCGCGATATCTCGCCCGCGTCGCCTGTCCAATGGTCGAATGGCTTAGCCTTTTTGAAGCACGTGGCGGGAATGTCCAGTATCTACCGGCGTCAGCCATGAAAATGCCCACCATGCTCGTCATGCCTGGATCCTCTCACGAACATACAACAGTACACCGGCTCGATTTCAACTTCAAAGTAACCACAGTAGAAATTAGGAGAGCCAGCCTAAAATAAGTCCTAATAAATACATTAAAAACATACGTAACTCTGATGTTTACTTAAATTTCTTTCTTTTAAAAAAGTCACGTCGTACACGTGTGCGTCACGGAAGAACCTCGGAACCACTCGTATAAATTACCCTTGAATTGATTCACCTGCCAGTGCAGCACCGGTGGTCCAGTGGTTAAGATCTCCGCCTCCCACGCGGAGGACCCGGATTCGATTTCCGGCCGGTGTACAACTTCTTTTTGCAATTCGTCAAGTACAACCAACTCACTCAACTATTAGTACTTACCGTTCCCGGAGGGCTATATTTGGATCACGTTGTTTTGCTGAATCATCAAAATTTTGTTTTTTGGCATCTAGAGT
>JAULBV010006007.1:0-10223 GCA_032358295.1 Pterothamnion heteromorphum | reverse complement strand
CCAGCCCGTCTGTCAGCCCGTTCCCGAACTCGTCCGGGGCCTGCACGCCTGAAAGCACAACGGCCGCCAAGCACTCGGTCTGCGCCAAGGCCCCGGATGCGGCCACCCACCAGTCGCGCACGGCGCGCTGAAGCGCCATGGCACGAACAACGCCGCGCCGGACACCACCGCGCGCGCGGGCAATGTCCGGTCATGACATTAGCGGCACGTCGCCCGATGCCATCGTGCCATCGCGCCAGTGGCACGCGGCAGCTGCAGCCTCACCAGCATGTCCCGCGCGTGGCGTACAAAGCCCAACCGAACCGTCGTGCCGGCGCGCGTCGCGCACGTAAAGGTCAGGTACGAAGGCCAGTACGTCATCTGTGGACAGCCCGGCCTCGTGCGCTTGTCGCGCGCGGCCATGATCGTACGCGGGCACTGCGCGCGCGGGGGCGGGAGGCGCGCGAACGGGAAGCGGGCGAGTGGAACATCGGAGAGTGGCGTGCGCTCGCGCACCCAATGCATGCCGAGCGCGGTCAGCACGGCGTGAGCGTTCATGTGAGCGGCCTGCAAGACCACGGCGACGGCGGCGCGCGAGGCGATCCGGCGCGGCTCGACATGGCCACGACCTCGGTCCGTGTGACGTTCGCGGCCACGGCTATGCACCAGTCGCGCACAATGGGCGCGCTTCTGAAGCCCACAAGCGCCACGGAAACCGCCCCGAACACAAGCGCGCGAGGCACCACCGCCCGCCCGGACGTCAGCGACATGGCGCAGGTGGCAGGCGGCAGGCGCGGCCGCAATCAGCATTTCACGTCCGTCGCGCACCACGCCCAACCGCACGATGTGCACGGCGCAAGCAGCGTCAGCGCCAGCTGCACGTCAATGCGCGCGCGTCGCGCACGTCGCGGTCACGCATCGCCGCCAGCACGTGGCCACCACGCAGCACGGTGCGGCGTGCTTGTCGCCCTGTCGCGGCCATGCGCGCGCGAGCGCACTGCAGGGGGTTGGATGGGAGGCGCGCGAGCGGCACGTCGGTGCGGGCGCGCGACATGAACACACAAGCGGAGCTGTGCGCGGCCATGTGGGCGGCCACGACGCGACTTGGAGACGCGACACACGACCGGCGCTCTGCAGAGCGCCGTGGACCAGCCCGGGCCGAACGGTGCGGCCGCGACCAGATACAATGCCTGCCCTACGGCCGCGCGGTGCATCAGCGCGGCCGTGGACCCGCAGCGTCAGCGCAAGCGTTAGTCGGCGGCGGCTTCGGGGGGCGGTGATGCGGGTCACGGGTTGTGCGGCGCGGCGCGCGCACGACTGCGCACTCGGGAGTAGGCGGCCATCGGTGGGACGGCGCAGGGTGCGGTGCAGATGGGATGCCGGCCGAACGGGCGTACGAAACGTAGAGGGTCCTTTTTATTTACTTTTTTAAATTGTTTTATTTTTATTTTTTATTACCGTGAGATTGGCTTGTGAGAGCTGAGGGTTACATGTCCGGCCGGAGATTACAGTCCACGGCTGATACGTGTCACGTCATACGAACGGTACACCACTCTGGTTCCATTCGAAATCATGACCGATTCGTCTCTGTCTTCCGTCCAAGCACTTTCTCGCGTCCCGTCGCGTCCGCCTCTGCTCGCCCTTCGATCGCCTGCTGCTCACCTTCCCGCACCTGAGCGTGTCATTGCTCAGTCGCCGCCTGGCGGATCGCAGTATACTTTCACTGGGTCTCGCCTGCTCGCTTTGCTGCGACACGCATGTTTATTCGCGGTGAACCCCATGTGCGTGCGATCAACCTCTGCGCTCGCGGCCGCGCGTCGTCTTCTGTGCTCATCTGCTTATGGCGGCCGCCTGCTTCGCTTCTGAATGCCCTCTTCTCGTCCTCCGGTCTGTTTCTCCATACTGTCGTGGCCGGGGGGGTCTTGCATGCAGCCATCTACGCGTGCCTGCTACCCATGTTCTAGGAATCTGGTCTCACGCTGCGCTCGCGGCCGCGGGTTGGGTTCGCTCTGATTCGCTCTCGAGAGTGGCGGAATTTGCAGTGTCGCCCGGCAGCTTTCCCCTGATACTGGCATCCACGAAGGCCAACCGCTCCGTTCGCCGTCACGCCGTTCGCGCACAGTTGCACTCACGCACATGTACGCGGCGTCCCCAACCGCAACGCTGCCGATGCAGTAACTGCCACCAGCACCACCCCCGTCGCAGCGTGCACGCCGCGGCGCAAGCGACGCATTTGTCGGCAGGTCTTTCCGCAAGGGCGTCTAGACAAACTTCGAGTCCAGGCCCGCGGCATTGGTGAGCATTCAGTCGAGCATGCGGCCGTGGTTAGCATTCAGACGAGAACGCGGCCGCGAGTCGCGTTGGGGTACGCTTCGGCGTGTTTCGCAAGAGGCAGAAAAGCGCGGCCGCGGACTGACTATTTCGGTTAGCCCAGTGCTCGTTCGACGAGCGCGTGCTGTACTTCAAGCTGCCACACGACTGCGGGCGATGCCTCAGCGGCCTTCGTATCCGGTTCGGACGTGATCGCGTGATGCGCGCAACGGCTGACGTAGATGTGTCGCAACACAGCTGTGTTGCGACACATCTGCGCCCTCGTCGTTGATACCGTGACAACTAGTTGTCACGGTATCAACGACGAGGGCGCGTGCAGCGTGGTACTCAGCAACGGTGGTGCGCGCGGCGCTCGAGCGACTACGGGCATCGAGGCCAGCATAGCCGAGGGACTGTGCACCGGTCGCTGGACGTGTGGATGAGAAACAACACATGCGATGGCACGATCGCGGCTGATAGCAGACGCGCCAGCACCAGGTCGGACGCACAGGTTGCTGCACCATTGCGACCAGTGTTCACGGATCGGGCGGCAGCAGCTTGCGTACGTGGCCACGACCCATGGTCCGGGCGCATCGTGGGGCAGGACATGGTGGATGGTCGGTGCGGATGGCTGGCGGGTGGTGTGGCGGCTGCGGTAGAAGCTGCGGGGGACGGGGAGGTCCGGTTGGCAACGCGAATACGTAACGGAGGTGCGGGCGGCGCGGCGCGGCGCGGCACGAACATATTTATAAAACTTTATTACATTTTATGTTCAAAATTTACATCTTCCTGGTTCAGGATAAATTTACACGGAGATTTGAAACATATATTCTCGGAAAACATTACACTCTACCGAAAGCCAATTAAATTCATAGGAAATGGCGCGGTTCTTCGCCGTCGTCGTACTATTTCAAATTCCACCTTTCACGATTTGGCACCGCGCCGTATCAAGTTGCCGTCACTTCACTGCTCGCCACGCACAGAAGCACAACCGATCCACTACGGTCCCGCACTCTCTCTCCCTCCATTCGGCCGTGTGTTCTGCTGAAGGCTTCCGCATCGTCGCTGCCCGCGTTTTAGGAGTCGACAACTTTCCTATTCTTGCATCTCGCGGCCGCGTTTCAGGGGTCGGTACATTTCGGATCTTCGCAGCTCGCGGCCGCGTTCCAGGATTCAACATCTTTCGGATCCTCGCATCTCGTGGCCACTGTTCAAGAGTTGACACAATTAGCATCGTCGCTGCTCGCGGCCGCGTTTCGTGAGTCGACAAGTTTCGGATTGTTGCATCTCGCTGCCGCGTGTCAGGGGTCAGCACATTTCAGATCTTCGCAGCTCGCGGCCGCGTTCCTGGATTCAACATCTTTCGGATTGTCGCAGCTCGCGGCCACCGTTCAGGAGTTGACACCCTTAGCATCGTCGCTGCTCACGGCGGCGTTTCAGGAGTCGACAACTTTCGGATTGTTGCACATCGCGGCCGTGTTTCAGGGGTCGAGACATTTCGGATCGTATCTGCTTTCGGACGCGTTACAGGATTCAACATCTTTCGGATCATCACAGCTCGAGACCACCGTTCAGGAGTTGACACCATTAGCCTCGGGGCTGCTCGCGGCCGCGTTTGAAGAGTTCTACACCGCGAAGGAGCACGGAAACGGTTTTGGACTTCCTCTTCGTTTCCGATGATGAAGTTGATTCAAGACCCCAAAAGGTAAGGTCAAACAATGAAGAGTGCATTGTGTCGCGGCCGCGAGGAGCTTTGGTTCTGCAGCGAGAGACTAACCAGATCGAAATGTTTTTGTGTCTTCTGTTGCGACAGCAGAGTTCGTCTTTAATGCCCATACTGGAGGACGAAAAGAGGAGCATGAAGACGACAGTGTTCAATCCGGCGTGGCGCGACAGTACTGCGCGGAGTGGAAGACAGGGGAGTGACTTGGCATTATGAAGTATCGCGGCCGCGTGAATCGGTGCGCTTCTGCGCGAGAGGCAGAACAGGATCAGGTAAGAGTAGATCACCCAAGTGCAAGGAACTCATGCATGATATGTTGCGGTCGCTGATGGCGTCTGTACGGCGGTGACCGTCACCATAGCGAACGGCAAAGGAGACCGATGAGTGGGAGTTGAAGTTTTACATATCGCGGCCGCGGGAATCGTTGAGCTGATGCGCAAGCACGAAAGCAGGATCGGGCAAGTTTGGATCTGCCATGTGGATGGAAATTCAGTGCGGCATGTTGCGGTCGCTGATGCTGTCTGTGCCGGGGCGGTAGCCTCGCGGAGCAGGAGACCGAAGCGCGTTCATTGGTGTTGGAATTATTGCGCCCGCGGAAGTCTTCTGGCTTCGCACGCGGCATGAAAGGATCGAACGAGTGCGGCAAGTTATGGGATGCGTTTTGTTAACAAACCGCACTGCATGTGCGGTGGATGGTGCACTGTATATGGTACTTTCCAGGATGGGTGGCTCTCCTCCTCGCCTTGTGTACGGTAGTACCGTACCATGATAATTGACGTGTGTGAGTACGTGATTGCCGGTACCGTAGCACGATTTCCTCCAGTACGGGTTGGTACGAACCGCAGAACCGTACAATCATTTCTTTGCGACGTATAAATACATATCGATGTACCGTACTACGGATTTGTTACGCACCTGAAGTAGCATATCATGGTACCGTACTATGCGTCGCATATCACAACCTACCAGTATACCAAGGTACCGTACTACGGTTTGTGGTTCGGCTCGTATGCCAAATATCTTGGTACCGTACCACTTCATACCAAGTGTTTCATGAAACATATGGTAGTACCGTACCGTCGTTTACTTCCTGCGTATCTACATTTGTAATCCCATACTGTAGTACCGTACCGTACTTCCAGTTCCGAAAGATCGCTATGATATGATGGTACGGTACCACCGTAATGTCAAATGTCTACGGTATGGGAACCATAGTACGGTACCACCGTACTCATGAACATCTCAGTCTCCATATTGTCGTACCGTACCACAATTCCACTCCATATCCGAGCCTACTAACCATTGTACCGTACCATCGTATACACCACCTGTATTGGTCTGCAGACCACGGTACCGTACCGCCATTCGCCCTTCATCTTATATTAAAAAACCATAGATCGGTACCATGGTTTACGTAAGTTCCATCTCGGTAAATCACAGTACCGTGCCACTGTTATCATACACGTTCACGTCCTCAGATCGTGGTACCGTACTGCGGATATGTACTGAAGTGCGAGTTAAACAATAGTACCGTACCGTGATACCATTTCCTATCTAGCAATGTATAATGATGGTACCGTACCATGAATTGATTCATCTTCTTAGTATCCAAATGGTGGTACCGTACCACGGCTGTAAAATGGTAGTACGATGGATATTATTCTACCATTTGTATCATGGTTCCTTAACTGATTACCATGGTACGGTACTATGGTAAACCATGGAGTGCTCCATCATAATTTTCCAAAATTACCATGCAGTGGACGTTATATTTATAGCATGTACAGTGCGTGTACAGTACTTACGTATTCAGCAATTCGCTTGTTCTCAACATTGTTGGGGAACTGTGTTGTCTATGGCCAGCAATGGCGCCGAGTATTGGCCCACATTATACATACTTACGCCCGTACCTGACTTGCAGCACGTTTTGCGGTGGAATATAATCAAATATCCTGTAAAAAGGGAGAGGATAGCCAATGATTACCTTAGTCTGTCAATATAGACAGCAATGCAAGGAGGCGTACATACAGCAGTACAGCGCGACCAGTCGTGGTGATCTACTTGAAAAGATTACGTGTCAAGGTCAACCAGTACTGTAATCATCCCCCTTCCAGCACTGTAATGAGCACGAAAAGCACCTAGCCATTTTCTGCCACCCCAAAGCCCAGCACCCTCTCCAACGCCAATAGCCCCGTACCCCTCATCATCACCCACCTCTTCCCACTCTCCTCACATCCTTCCCATCTCTGCACAAACGCTTCGCTTTTTCCTACCAGTTTCATCCTCCCCTCGTTTCGTACGGCAAGCGATCCGCCGATCTCTGCGATCCCGAGTCCGGCAAGCGCTCCGCCGATCTCTGCGATCCCATTTGTACCCGCCCTCGTTTCCTCCCGCGACACCAAGGGAAACCTCAACAATCCACGTTGCACGCGCTTCGTGTTCCGCACGCCACTGTGCCTCGGATCTCCTTCCACTCGCACGTCTTACGGCCGTTTCGTCGTCATGGAGAAAACAACTCAAGTTAACAAGACTCAAGACGAGGACCAAGGCAGGGTTGCAACCAAGTTGGTGGGGTGCGCTTCCACATGTGTCCCCGAGAACCTTGCGCCGGCCGGCTCTGAACCCTTGAAGCCAAGTGCTCCGAAGCCATCACCATCGACGTCGTCCA
The DNA here is from genome assembly GCA_032358295.1 of Pterothamnion heteromorphum. Classification (NCBI taxonomy): domain Eukaryota; phylum Rhodophyta; class Florideophyceae; order Ceramiales; family Ceramiaceae; genus Pterothamnion; species Pterothamnion heteromorphum. Next base: position 3,543 of record JAULBV010006007.1, on the reverse strand, counting down.
TGGTTTCAAGAACGACAACTGCGGCCGCGCTCGCTGCACTTCCAAGAATCCCCCGGAGAAGTACTTCATCTACTTCAGCGACGATCCATACAAGGGCAAACCACAGGATGGCGATCTCGTGCCATCTCCGCTCCAAGCCGATAACTGAAGCCACGCGCACCGCAGCTACAACGTCAGAAGTCACTACACCCGCGGGCACGCGTGCCCAAACCGCCAGCTCGACAGACGCAAGATACCAGTGACCCACCACCTCGTACTAGCCCTGCTCCAGCTCCTTCAGGCCCTGCCCCAGCACCTTCCATGACTCACCCACTCAATCCGTCTGGAGGAAGTCCAAGCCCGGGACCTCTTCCGACATCTCCGACTGCAGCTTGTTCGCATCCTCAAGCTGTGCCTGCTGAACTGGTAGTCATTCCGTCCTCTCCGGCTGCAGTTCAACCCGGCGCGCCCGCTGCTCCATCCGGTCCGGCTGATCTCACGGCTGTGGAGCCCGCCGTTGGTTCTGCTCCAACCCATCCGGAGGGTCGCGCTCAAGTAATGGTCCGGTCCGCCCCACCAACCACCCACGATCAAGTACATCTGCCCTCAGCGCTCGCGTCGATGCCACCAAACACCCCGGCTCAAGTACAGCTCCCCTCCGGCGTAGCGTCCGCCCAAGTTAAGTTCCTGCGCGGCCCTCCGCGCGCGGCCCGTCTACGAGCAATGCCGTTTAATCCGGGCGGCGTTGCCGCCCGATACCTGCCGCCGCCATCCGACCATGCTGTACATGCCCAAGTCCCGCCCGCCGTACTTATTTCAGTGCAGGCGTCCGCCACTATGTCTCATCCCCCGCCCGCCGCCGTCGATGAAGGAGTACGGGCCGCCGAGCCCGCCTCTGTTCAAGTTGTGCAGGCCGCCGCGCCCGGCTGTGGTCAAGTTCTGCCGGCCGCCGCGCCCACCGGCAGTCAAGGTGAACCGGCCGCCGCGTCCGCCGTTACTGAAATTGTGCAGGGCGATGTGTCCGCCCCTGCTGGACAAGGTTTGCCGACAACTGGTCAAGCGCCTCTGGCGCCCGCCGTTGGTGCTGCCGCATCCGACCTGCCTGCTGAGCCAGCAAGTGGTCTGCATACATCTCCACCACAGCACCCGACACAACCTGCACCGCCAGCAACAGGGCATGTTCTTGGCGGGCGACCGAGTAATGAACCTGTACCCCGCATGCCAGACGTCGTTCGACGCAATGCCTTCGCGCATTACCCATCCCTGCACCTGTCAGAAGCGCTTCGGTCACAGCCGTTTCGGATGACGGACTCTCGACGCCTGACGGGCAACCACTCCTGGCCAACATACCCGGCCGGTTCGCTATCTTTTTCCCGATTTGTTCGTGAAGAGCCACATCCCCGACCGGATATGCATCGATTCCGATTCATGCACGACCATGCCGGTCAGTCTCGGGCGTTGGAGGCGTGGGACAGGTTCAACTACGCCCACCACTGGTTCTACATTCCGCAGTCAATTCGTGTCGATCGTACGTTCGCCCGTGACGAACTTGAGGTCCTGTATGTCGACCACATGGATCGATTCCTTGGACGAGCGGCCGCTACCGGAATGGAAATTGATATCTACGTTCTACCGCTCGTTACCGTCGGGGATTCTTTACTAAGTCGCTGGTGGCAGAGGTTCAATCACCTCCCAGACTTAACTACGGAGGCCGTGTGGCGGTTTGAACATGGGCTACTTCTCCCTGCGGATGCTCCGGATTACACACTCAAACCCAACATGCGCAAGGAGTTCGAACGTTTGTATCCAGTGACACCGACCTGGTTAACTGAGTACTACTTCCCGGCCGGGGTGCCGGTACCAACGCCGCCTTCCGTGTTCTACTACCATCTCGAGATACGTGGAACAGTCCATCCTCTTGACAAGCAGATGTGGGATTCCATCGTTCAGCTCGAGTTCGCTGCACTGTTCTTGTCGTCTTGGTGGCATGAATCCGCGCGTGGACAGCGCGCGTTTATCCTCCCGTCCGGGACAGTTGAGTGGTTGGAAACTCGACTGGGAACCATTGCCATCGATCCGGACACGCGCCACGGACGACATGGTCAAACGACAGTACCCCATATCATACGGGCTATGTACAGAGCAAGGGAATCCCGGCCGGAAGATCGCAACGTGTTGCTTTTTCCCGGAACCAATCTGCAACCGAGTTAGTTTTTGTGGTCCTCACATTCAACTGGGATACACAACTTGTACGAAGTCGGTGGTCGCCGTTTCGAGCGAGGCCGTATGCACGGCGGCCGCATGTACGAGGTTGGCGTCCACCTCGACGAGAATGGCTACACGCCGAGACCCAACAGGCGACGCCTCCCTCCAACTCCAGTTGACTTGGACCGCCCGGAACAACGCCGAAGGACGCAGTACGAGACTGAAATGGACGCCGTCCACGACGCCCAGCCACCATCATTGCAGAGGGATGACGCACCGGAGGAGGTGACTGTCGAGGCGTTTCGCGAGCGGTTCGGGGAGCCAACAGAAGAAGATCTACGTCACGCAAGAATGGCCTCTACCGAAGAGGCACAGCAGAGGTCAGAGCTTCAGGCACGACGTTCGCGGCCGCGTATTGTGCTGTACCCGAAGCGGCGGCCATCGGACAGGTAGAAGATGTTCCTCTCGTACGCGAGCATCGGTCAAGGAAGATAGGAGGGCAGGGTTCGTTGAGTGGTAGCGCGCGTGAAGTAGTCAGAGAGGTATGTAGCTTGTTTGGGTTCGGACGATGTAAAGAATGTGTTCATGCTGGTCACGCGCAGGGGAACTACATTTCAAACACTTCCAGCTCGCGGTACTACCGCTACGACTATTGGTCGTACGTGAACGCATGCGAAGAGACTATTTTTGCTCTCTGCGTTGAGCACAGGGGACGAACGCAGTGGCAGCAGCGGGCCGCCTGGTATGCAAACGAAAGGGAGAGTGCGATGTGTATGTGTTGACCACCGCAACGGAAATGATGGATGCCACGTCCAGCGCGAAGTTTACCTGTGCGAGAAAGGCCGCCAAGGCCTTGTTCACGGAGCCGTCGACGACTCCGTACGTGGGAGGGCTTGGAAAGTGATGCGCACGGGCGCTTGCAACGCGTGCGACGACGACGAGTGACTGCGTGGTCTGCGCCGCGGGGTCCGACGTGACAAACTGGCGCGTATGCGACACACCACGCTGCGCATGGGCGTGCGAGTGTGCCGCGCGAAGCACAGGCGCTGCGTGGAGAACGCGAGCGCGACAAGGCCACGGTGGTGCATCGGGGGGTGCGACGCGGACGCGGGGAGGGGGGTCGTTTGCGTTGAGGCAGAGGTGGCGCGTTCCGACGGCGTGGATGATCGCGTGGCGGCGAACGTGCTCGGCGACGTGACGCGCGCAGTGCAGGGCCCGGCCGTGTGGGTACGGACGGGGCAGCGCGCGAGAGGACTTGGTGCGGCGCGGCGGTGTGGCCGGGGCGCGGTGGGCGCGCGGGTGCGGGCAGACAGAGACTGAGGCAGACTCTGCCTCAGTCTCTGTCTGCCAGCACCAGCG
>JAULBV010005896.1:0-10229 GCA_032358295.1 Pterothamnion heteromorphum | reverse complement strand
GACTCCACACCGAGACCTTCCTCATTCATGACTCGAGAGACATCGCCACAGACTTGTACGCGCGCGCGTTGACCCTTATGCCCAGAGGTCAGCTCTTGAAAACGCTTCCAAGCAAGGCGTGCCTCATACACGCTTGTAGCCGAAGTGACCCTCAGGGACGTCGAAATTTGGTTCAGATACCCATCGCCTTGGTTCTCGCGCCGATACGACCTTGACTGAAAACCGTCAACTTCGCCTGTGTCCCAGTCATATTGACAGCATTGGCCACCCTGGACTTCGACTTCTTGACCGCGACGGATGGCGAGGAAGCCAAGAACGGGGTCTATACCAGACGACTCCAAGAAGTAGAATGGATGGACAATGGAGAGTACGTAGACGACCCCTTCAGGGACAGGAAACAGACGACCGCAATACATTTGTTCACGCCAGTCTTGCGTCATGCGGAAGTCTGCTGTGGAGTTGTATTCCAGTCCTGATAAGGCCGCGTGGACGAAGCTAAGGGTGAAAAACAAGGTGTACTCCAGCTTCGCCATCTTGAAGATCTCCTCTCGAACCCATTCTTCGCCTTGAAGGACGTGACCTGAGGCGTACATCATGACCCATGGGGACGGCACGGAAAGCAGACGTTCCGACTCGAAGTCTTCTTTCCACTTTGGCGGCGTGTGCGCATAGTGCGACTCCCTGTCCTTTTTGGTCATGCGATGGTACTCGACGTTATGCCAACCCCAGAAGACGCTGTCGGTGCTGCGCAAGCGAGCTTCGTCCCATAGGTCTTTGCCCCAGAAGTATCTGAAGAACAAGTACAGGTTCTCGAAGCGTCCGGGGATGATGAGACGGTTGCGCACTCCGTAGTTGGTCACGTCTACAGGAGACTCGTATATCACGTCCAAGTAGGTCTCCAGCGCGCGCACGTAGGGAACTTCCTCCCAGCAGCGAATGTACGGCGTGTCCAGTCGGCCCGTCGTGAGACTGTCCGTGCCGCCGGCAAGGCGACCCCCCATATGGAGCCAGCGGTTTCTCCATATATTGGCGACGTCCTCGATGTGAAACCCGTACGGGACATCGCGAAGCTCCATGTACCGCTTGATCGTCCTGTATCGGTCGCAGTCGAGGTAAAACCTGTCGTCCTTCTTCAGGTCGACGTAGAGCTCAACGGCGTACGGGGGGCCGTCCTCGAACAAACGGTGACGAATCGCGCTCATTTCGAAGCGGAAGTCGTAGAACAAAGCGTTGACCCGAGGGGCGTGGCGGAAGAGGCGGCGGGGCAAGACACAAGCTTGGGCGCTGTCGGAGCGCAATTCTCGAACCCGGAAGGCGGGGAGACACAAGCGACGAAAGATCGACCGGAGCGGACGGGGCGGACTTGAGGTGGTAGAATATGACGCAGTTGACCCGAGGGGCGTTCGACGCTTTCACTCTCGCAGAACAACGTATTGTCCGCGGGGGGGAAAGCGTGCTGCAGAGAGGAACGCGTGCTGCAGAGGTGGGGAGAAGCGTTGAGGGGTGATGACGGGCGGTGGGGGCGGTGGGAATGTGGACGGGAGGTGGGAAGGGTTGGTGGATACAAAACAGAATGCGCGACTGAAAAGTTCATAAAAGGCCGAATAGAGCCCTGCACAGCAGTGGCAGCGGGCATGTAAATCGTCCTAAATGGTCGCGAAGCCGCCGTCTAAACGACATCTCCTACTTTGGCAGGACGCGACGGAATCCTCTCGAAATATGTAGAAGCCCGTTCTGTCGGCGACGTCCATTCCTTGCGACCAATTCGGTAGTCCCGTCGGGTCGATTCTGGTACGGTTCCGGTAGCTGACGATTTTCGGCATTATGCGGTTGCGTGATGCGCTTGCCCTTGACGTCCGTTGCAGGTCTACACTTCGTCTAATTTAAGTCGTGTTGAAGTTGACCTTTGCGACCACTTCTTGAACTTGGCTTTGCGAACGCTGCGTCGTAGGTGCTCATGTGCGTCCTGGACCATGTGACGATCTCGCTGAACGGATCATGTAGTTTTGCAACGAAGTGGAATATAGGTCCGCAAGGTCGAAAAACTAAGTGACCTAGAATTGAATATTGATATTCACTGGATTGGTCGGCCTTGTGCAATTTTGTAAAAGCTATATTTGAGGCGATTTCGGGTCGGGCCCAGCGGTGTACCTAAAATCAGAAAATAGGGTTGTACCTTTGGGACCTAAAACGTGATATGAAATAATTTGAAAAAAGGCGCGCGCTAGAATTGAATATTGATATTCATTGGATTGCTTTAACATTTTTTCCTATTCGACGCGGCCCAATTGTGGGCCTCATTATTGGGACACGGCGGCTGCACCACACACGTCGTGGGCGCTTACAGCACCCGCACGCGACTGCGACGCTCCGTGGACGCGCGCGTGGCATCACCGCCTGTGGCACGCCGCCTGTGGCGCGCAGGCTGTGGCCCGTTCAAAGTCATCCCCGCGCCGAGCGCGCGACGCGTGTCTCACAGAGTCGAGTGCACTGTCACGGCCGCCTTTGTACAATCTAGGCCTGTACGGTCGTACAGCCACGTACGTGCACTGCTCGTACGCTTTTCGGCAGTACAGTGCACCGCGTAACGTATGTTGCGGGCATGGCAGACATCGCCGTGATCCGACCTAATCACTGTGCCCCGCGGTGTTACGAATAGGCGGGACACTGACAGACAGCTGTCCTTACATAGGTCAGGCGATCTGACGACTCGCGAAGACGTGGGTAGAGACATCCGTTGGCGTTCGGAATGGTGTTCCAATGCACATCACCAGATCGCACGTTTCGAACGGCAACGGTACAGTCCGTCTGAGTGTCTCACGCTCCCAGCAGTGTCTGTCGTCGTCCTGTTCAGGCCACCAGTCCTCCATCGTGGGAGCCACCGTCATCGTTGTCCTTGTTAGGTCGGCATTCTTGCATCAAGAGATCCTCTTCTGTCTTACTCTTCACTTTTCGACGAAGTCGCAGTGGTATTCCGTCGTCTATTCTCAGCCGTTGACGTGACGATTTCCAATGACGAAGCGGTCCCATGACGACGTCCCAGAGGGTCGAAGGAAATCTCGCAAGAAAGCAAGCAACCCGAAACCTACAGTGACGAGCGCAGAGGGCGCCCGCACTCGTTTTCAACAAGACTTCGACGGCGCTGTGATGACGCAAGTTGACCCGAGGGACTGCCTCCCTCTCATTGTCGACAGGGTATCGTTTAGAAGCGGTATTGACAAGATGAAGCGTATCTTCAAGGGCATGCTTGCTGATGGGACGACCATTTCTGGACACAACGTCACTGCTGGATCAGGCTGTCCCATCGTCGTTCAAATCACTGAGACTTATCGACCGTTTATGCGAAAGGCCTTAATGGACAAAGGATTGTCAGCGAAAGAAGTGAATGCGCAGATGGCGGAGAATAGGGATCGGTATGGCGTTATTGACGGAAACGTCCGCTTGTGGGCCATATGCGAGCTGATGGAAGAGGTTCCGCAAGTCTGGGAGAGTTTCCGCTGGACGGTTCTGGTGCTGCAGACGACGCCCACTGTGGACAGATTGAGGCAGATGAAACGTTCGGACGAGGAGAACAGAAAGGTTCAGAATCTAGTTGAGGTGACGTTGCATGACGAGTTGAACCGCATGTACAAGGAGTTCGTTCGTCTGCAGTCTAAGAAGAAAACGAAGCCGACGTCCAGGGAGGTCGCCGAGGCTTACGATGGAGGTGAACACAAATCGTCCGATCCGGTCTCACAGAAGGCACGCACGGCTATAAGGTTAGGGTCGGAAGTTATCGACGCCATGGGGGCCATATGCAACGAGGAACATCCTACTCTGGCAGTGAAAAAGCTTCCAGAGTCTCACCCGGCCCGGAAGGACCCGTCTCAAGCTAGCAAGTATATAGATTGCAGGGTGTTCAAGGGTTTCGTGAACAACATGTGTCTGAAACAGGCGACGAACTTCATGAGTCGGGCCGGAGAAACTACTGCAGAAGCTCAAGTGCACGTCCTGTATAGGTTACGCCGGTACTCCCGAGACAACAATTTCAAGGCTGCGAACTACAAGTACGTCGTTCGGCAGTACCACTTCACATGCCTCGCGTTAAGGGAGTGCAGGAAATTCGAGACCATGGTGGGCAGAGTCAAATGGCCCAAGGCTTTGGAAGGCGTGCGGACGAACCTGCTTAGGACGAATGAGTTTGACAAGGATCTGGAGGCGCACGAGGGAAATGGGACAGACGTTTTGCCTAGTCTATGGAAAGACTTCAGCGACATGTACCCAGGGGAAGCTGCTCAGGTCGCTGTGAAGATGAAGTCCGTTTCGGCCGACGCACCCGATGAGACAAGCAAGGCTGGAGGTGACCCAGTTCCACCCGTGGGCGTGGATGTGGAAGAAGACAACGTCACTGCTGCGGCGCAATGTGCAACGGACACGAATGAGACGACGACAAATGAAGATTGTGGACAACCAGACGAAGACCCTACTGGGACGACATGTGACGGTGAGGTGAAAGGCAAGACAGGTGATGAGTTACTTTCGATTATAGGCATCCGCGTCCAATGTTCGTCATGGCAGCATTATTTCAAGACCGCTACGGACAATGAGCCTGAATTGGTCGATTTCGTATGCACAGACCCACCGTTCGGTGTAATGGCGAACCCGTCCGGGGCTGGAGAAGGCTACAAGAGCCAGCTGGACGACAAGGAATTTGTCGAATTCGCTGAGCGCTGCATGACCGTCTTGAAACACGGCGGGTACGTCTTCATATTTTCTTCGGCAGACTATGCGCCGAAATGGAAAAAAGCCCTAGTCGGTGCAGGGTTCTCAGTGTGGGGGAGCTTATTCGTACTGGTGAAGTCCATGATTGGTCGACAACTGAGACGGAAGGGGATGTTTCCCCAGAACTTCACGGAGTTCGGGGTTATCGCACGGAAGCCGGGACTCCGCGAGGACAAGTTTGCCCTAGATATGGACACCAAGTACGCCCACATCCCGTGCAAGTACTTCCGTCGCCTAGGCGTAATTGACAAGATTCCTGTCCCGCGACCTAAGTTGGCCCATCCATCGACAAAGAAGATCCTTCGCGTCGAAGAGAAAAGCGTACCGCTACTCATGGAGTTGTATAAGACGTTTTGTCCCGCTGGAGGTCTCATTCTAGATGGATATGCCGGTACCCTGTCGGCTGCCATCGCTGCCATGAAGACTGCGCGGAGGTGCATCGCTGTCGAGGAGGACGCCGTTTGCTTCGAAGCGGCTTTTCAGCGGCTGATGGGACTGTATACTGAGTTGTATGGGTCGACCGAAGCGGACGTGGCTGCCGTGAAGAACAGGCTTTTACAAGACACGGTTTATAGGCCAGATAACGTCGTGGACGACAAGGAGGACAATGAAGAAGACGACCTTGGCCAGGACGTCGAAGACGGTCACACCGAATCCGAGGACGGTGTTTGTGAAGGCCAAAGTCTTGCAGAATTTGCTGCGGGAACCTCTGCAACTCGAGACACTGACGTGGCCATGTCTGAGCAGACGCGCATCACCACGGTCACATCCCACGCGGACACGACGAAGTCGACGCAGTCTGCATGCCACGGGGCCGAGTTCGACTCAGTTTTGGACAGCCTCCGTGACTTCGCGAAAGGCAACAGGGAGCCTGGGGTCCTTCTGCAGAATTCGGAAGGTGAAAACGTAGGAAGGGCTACGTTAGGGACTGTGATGACCGAATCGGACGGGAGTATATCAATGAGACGGACTTTACACGGGACCAATTTGGACGACTTTGTCTGGGCTGGTGGTGTTCTCGTCGTCGTTCGCAATGTCGTCGTAGAAGAATCTTGCAAGATGCAGAAGTATCATGGTCCAAGACTCGGACCAGATGACAGGCCGCAGCACCTACAGGATCTGGACCGTGCGGGCTTCTACGCGTGGGAGGCTGCCCACGTCACAGCTATTCGCATTGGGAAGAAGTGTGCTTAACCGTGTGAAGGATAACGGAGCGTAGTGTGCGCAGAATGCCCCAGTGGGTTCATAGAATTTCGTAAACATTGGCATTGATCTACCCGTCTCTCAAGGACAAGCGCAATGTTTGACTTCATGACGGCGTCGTCAGTTTATATTCGACCTGTTCAGGGCTTCTTCCTTGTAGAAAAGAACCGGGGGAGCATTTTAGACAAGAGAGTTAGACAACATGGAGTTGATGTGCACAGGGCGCGTTCTTGAACTTATTTGATCTTCGTAGGGCTTCGTTGACGTTGGTAGGGCGTCTCATATAGTTTAGAACGCCGAGGATGTGGGGAGCTTGAAGGAGAGTGTCATTCGCATTTGTCCTTTGTACGGCGACTTATAAAGTCGTGACCGAACAGAGAGATGCGCTTTTTTGGAGGCGGAGCACGGGCCTTGAAGATGATAAGTTATTCATCGTCCTTCGAAGGGCAACTTAAATTGTTTTCGTTTATACAGACCCGTCGGGTATGTATAACATGGACGTCGGCGATAACACCCGCACTGTGCCCCGCTCTTCAGGTCGAGACAGTGGGCGGCGACACCATCTTTTCGCTTCATTATAAGTACTGTACATGAACGGAATAGGGCGTGGAGCTGGTGTGAATGTTCCTGCGGGATTGTTCAGAGACACAGACGGCGTCGGCCAACATCGTGATTCGCCATTCCGGCGAAGGGTACGAGGCAGTCAGTAAAGCGTTGCCCTTATTGACCTTTGTAGGGCGTCTTATTAAGTAATGCTCACCCAGCCGGGACGTGTCTCGCTCGGCTCCGGATATCTGCTCTAGCGCTGCCAGAGAAATGAACCATAGTGACAATAGGCACTGTGATTGACCCAATTGGGACTGGGTTCGCTGCACGGTACGGTAACAGCCCCACGCATTGCCGTACTAATCGCCAATATTGGTCTCACACAGCTATATATATTGCTCGACCTATACAGGTCTGTGATGGCGGAGCAAAACGCCGACGCGCAGCATGCGGTATATCTTGACGTGCATCCTGCCAAACCCACGTGATGCCATTTCATCGACCTTTGTAGGACTTCCTTGCATAATCCCGACGCCGGACACGCACAGCCTAACTTCAATCAGGGCGAAACAATTCAGCCGAGAAGGCAGTGAGAACTGCCTAATTCATTGACCTCTGCAGGACTACTGCCGTCACGCAATGGAGATGCACAGTGCTCTTCAATATGGAAGTGCAACCGCGGGCAGGTATGGCAGCTTGTACCGGACACGACCTATACTTGGTATATAATGACCTGAGTAGGACACAGTGTTTGCGAAAAGTAAGAAACCCACAGTATCAACCTACGTACGGCTGTGCTGTCGACAAGGTGACGGTGTTCAGCAGACTTAGTCTTCTGTACTGAGATTGTGAATCGTTCTGTAAATGGAACGCGACATGTATTGACCTATGCAGGGCTTTGGTCCGCCCGCCGAAGCAAGAGAGCAGATAAAAATGCCCACAGGCACTGTACTTATTGTCCTAAATACGGAACTGTCTTGACGTCAAGTTAGGGGGGCAAGGAGCAATTGGCGCTGGACGATGCAGAAGGCGGGCGCACAAGGCGCGGGCATGCATCGCGGCGCAATGGGCCAGTGCACAGTCGGCGTATGAAGGACTATGCGCTGGACGTTTACGCTCGCAACGTAATACGGGTATACTTGGACCTATTTAGTACTACGCTTCCGGATAGTGACGCCGAAGCAAGGCGTTAAGTGCTGTGCCGCTGTAAGCTCTTGGCACAATGGTAATTGTCGACCAAAGTAGGCCTCTGGGTGTGAGCCGCGATGGCCGCCCGCAACTGGTAACCCCCAACGAATGGCAGGTGGCGTCGCAACAGAATATCATGTTATCGACCTATGCAGGACTGTATCAGTTGCTCGCTCACACCGAGGCAGCCTCAGTAGATGCATCGCATGCGATCGCGTTCCCGCTGCGGCTAGATGCCCAATTTGTTGACCTATACAGGTCTGTACTTGCGACGGCCGTCAGAAACGAGGTACGCTATGCTCGTGTTCAGGACTTGTCTCTGCGGCACCATGCCGAAAGTTTTGACCTCAGCAGGGCTGTACTTGTACTCGCGCGCGGCGGCCGCCGGCAAAACGCGAACCTCTGTCCGTGCTTAGGCGTTGCCACTGCACATCACTGCCCAATTTTTGACCTCAGTAGGACTGTATATGCGGCTGGCGATGGGTGTTTCGAACGAGACACGCTCTCAAGCTGTACGCCCGGTAGAATTACTGCTGGGATGCAGCTGGGTTGGGAATGGTCGACCTATATAGGACTCGACCAGGGAGCGGGAATGGCAGGCAGCAAGGGCCGGCACGCTATCCTTATGAGTAGGACTTGGCATTGCCTTGCAATGGAATTTATCGACCTCTGTAGGACTGCGTCGGGTGCACGGGAAGACCGAATGCTGTCAAGTTGCGCGTGCTGCACGCGTGGCAGAGCGTTACTGAAGATCGATCGATCGAAGGTCGACCTTTATAGGACTTTAAAGGAGGCATCCATGAAGGTTGTAAAGTTCGACCTGATCAGGCCCGTGCTTCTGCCGCGCGACGCATACGCGCTGCATGCAAAGCTATCCCGTGCACTCACGCAGGCATCGCGGCGCGTTGACAAATTACTTGACCTATGCAGGACTGTGCGTGTGAGCCGCGATTCCAGCGGGCAGCGTGCAACGCTCTGCCGGCACGCGCGCGCAGGCATCGCGGCACATCGAAGTGTGGTTGACCTATGTAGGTATCCGGCGCGTTGTCCGAATATTGACCTATGCAGGACTGAGCGTGCGGCGCGCGATGCCGGCGCGCGGCACGCGCGCGCAAGCATCGCAGCGCGTCGTCCGTTTGTTGACTTATGTAGGAATCGCGCCGCGTTGACCGATTCGATGACCTATACAGGACTGTGCGTGCCCATTATTGACCTATGCAGGACTGTGTGTGTGGCGCGCGATGCCGGCGCGCAGCGTGCAACGCTCTGCCGTCGCGCGCGCGCGCGCAGGCATCGCGGCGCATCGAATTGTTGTTGACCTATGTAGTTATCCGGCGCGTAGTGCCGATTATTGACCTATGCAGGACTCTCCGTGCGGCGCCCGATGCCGGCGCGCAGCACGCGCGCGCAAGCATCGCAGCGCGTCGTCGAGTTATTGTCCTATGTAGGTATCGGGCGCGTCGTCCAATTCATTGACCTATGCAGGACTGTGCTTGATGCGCGCGACACCCGCCCGCAACGTGCCAGCGCTCTTGCCCGACACGCGCGGGAAGGAATCACGGCGCTGCGTCCAAATTTCGACCTATATAGGACAGCGCGGAAAGCGAGGCCCATACCACCGCCCCACGAGTGGGGGGTGGATGCGCCGTGCGCGGGAGGTGGAGGGGGAGAGTGAGGCGAGTGAGGCGAGTGGGGCAATGCGGCGCGCAGCGCGGCGATTAAATAGGGCCGGCGGTGCACGGGCGGTAGGGGGCGCCGCGCGCGCGCGCATTCAATTGACGCCCAAATTGGACATTTTCGGCATTGCAATTTATTGAAAATTTTTCGAATTTGCGCAGGCCCATACCACCCAAATTTGCCCATGCACCGCGCGCACTGTACTTTCGACCCCCTGGGGTCTCCCGGAAACTACGCATAGCCCCGTTCTCGGCTTGAGCAGACGAAGGCAACCATGTATATTATATTTTAAAATTTTAGGTTTGAAATTCGTACTGTCCCTAGGATTTCATTCTGTTAACTTCCAAACCTGTGTTGGTGGTTGGCACGGCTGGTATAGTCGGCGTACCATCATAATTTCGGTGTAGTGTACCAATATTCAGGAACTATTGATGATAGGAATAGTGTAGGCACGAGCGAAATTCCAATAACAGTGCTCTACAAATGAATATGTCCTTATTCATTTCTATCTAACGCAACAAAATTTATCAACTTACCGAATATCATAAACCGTATAGCACTATTGGTATTTCAGTGTCCCCGTATCAGAATAAATATACGGGGACATTTTTCTTCCAGTACAGTTTCACTACTCCTAATTACGGACTCAATATAAATATTGGGGCATTGTATAACATTCATTTAGTGAACCACTGGAAGTAGTGGACTGGTATATAAAATTTGTTACATGAAAGACCATAAGTAGTGCATCTGTATCGAAATTTTGGATACCGCGGTGCAACTGCTAGTGTCCCTGTATACGTTTATGGCTACCGTGACTCTACTTCTAGTGTCGCGGTATACGTTTATGGATA
>JAULBV010005785.1:0-10233 GCA_032358295.1 Pterothamnion heteromorphum | reverse complement strand
ATCGGGCGTACGACTACCATGTAGGCAAAGCCGCACACGCAAACCCAACCGGTAGCCGGACGCCAACCGCCACGGAACAAGTCAGGACTCGCAGCCTCTACGGCATTGACCTTGATCTGTTCCTTGGCTAGCTCCACCTCCGCATCCAACACCTTGAACTCACCGGCCTGAGCGAGCTTCACCAACTCTAGGTTGATCTCCGCCTTCTTCTGGGGATCAGGAACGAAGCGTTCGATAGCCTTACCAATAAGGTCCATCACGGGACCGAGAAACGGACTCACGATTTGATTTCTCCTGTCCGCATCTGCCGGACCAAAGTTACACCACGACTACCAACCTGACGGTACCACAGGGAACTCTCCATTCCCTTTGCCGCCCCTTCGTAGTCACCACGTTCGACACACCCGAGTGTGTTCTTGAACTTGAGTAGACCGTCAACCCCGAGGTTGTACGCCATGTCTACCAAGATCCCCTGCCTCACGTCGTCCAACTTCAACACCCACGGCAGGGCCTTGACTAGAGCTAGCTTGTGCTCGATGTACTCCTTCCAAAACAAGTACTCCAACACCTCGAACGGTAGCTCGTTAGCTGCTAGGTTGAACCCGTAGCCGATGGTAGCGTGGCCCGTAGTGTCCACGTACATCTTGTTACAGTACCCCTCGTGCACCTTGAGTTGGGCGATCATGGCCCGTTGGGCATCCGCCCGCTGCGTATCGTTAGTCGCCATTGAAAAACCTCTTTTCGATGGTGCTCCAGAAGATGGCTAGCATCGTAGCCACTGCTGAGACAACCATTAGGATGCCGCCCCAACGCCCCTCGTACTTGTCGAGCTTGCGGTTGATAGAGGTCAGCGCCTCCGTCACCTTGTCCAAGTCCTCCTTGACCAGTTCGTGGCGGGCTTCGAGTTTGGCTACGCGGGTCACGAGATCTGCTTCGTCACCAGTCACTTGACCACCTGCTTCTCGTTAGCAATACCGAGTCGCTGGCGGAACTCTGCCTGCGTGGCAGCCGCATCCCGACCCTCGACCGGGAGGTTGAGCTTGATAGTCCAAGCCGTGTTGATACGGTCGACTGCCTCAACAGTCTCCATTCGGCGGTTAGCGAGGGGCAAGACACTTGCGTTACCACGAGTACCAACAACCGGAAGACTCGGCATCTGGAGTAGCGGAGTAGCTCCCGTCGTGTCCTCCAGTGCCTTCGGGTTGTACTGCACATGCACCCCGTTACCCAAGGTCAGGACGTTATCAGTAAGGGTTGCTCCACTGAGGGCGTTCTCCAACTGACGGTCAATAGTGAAGTGCATGTTGATCTTGGCCCGGCTACCTTGTGGGGATTCGAGGTAGCTACGCATCGGCTCACGCAACACCCGACCCTTGATCGACGTGTTGTTAGACGTGATCGTATCTCGGATCTGGGTATCGAGAACCATCGACACCTGTGCGTCCTCCACCGCCTGAGGAGGCTTACCTCCAGAGGGGGCAAACACGACAGGTGCAATCAGACGGAGCAGTCCCGGCGGGTGGCGGTTCGGGTCGAACGTACCGTCGAGGATCGTGGGAATTACCTGCTGGTACGCACTGTTAACTGCCTGATCCAAGGTGCCGCCGTGCTGCTGGATGTAGCTGGCACGGTCGACGGCCATCAGCGGACCGGCAATCGTAGCTTGCTGGGCACGGTTAGCGGCCAAGCGGGCGTCGAGGTTGCTAGCCCCCGGAGTGTTGGCAAGGATACCAGCACGTCCACCAGCTTTGGCAGCCGCAGCCTTCTGCGCTACGAGGGCGTTCTCCTCAGCCTTGAGTGAGTTCCACAGCTTGATCGGCTCCGACACGAGGAGTCGGTACGCCGCCTCCGGGTTGTCCTTGGTGAACGCTGCCACGATAGGACCGTAGCCTGCAGCCAGTGCCTGATACTCCGCACCGATCTTGGTCTTGGCGTCCTCTCGTGCACGAGTCTCGTTGGTAGACCAGATCTCCGCAATGTTGCGGGCACGGGCAATCGTCTGCTGACGCATCTGTACAACGTTGTCGTACTCTGCCTGACCGAGCACACCGTCACTACCCATGTAGATCTGGATAGCTGCCTGATCGTCAGCACTCAAGCGTCCAGCCCACTCACCCTCAATGAACTGACCTAGCTGTGAAGCGTTCCACCGGTTCTTAACCGCAAGCAACTGCAAGTCACGGATGTGCACTTCGTGCGTGGAAGCCACGGCACGGGTGAGGTCAGGGAACTGCTGGGCTCCAATGTCCTTCTGCTGTTGCAAATGATTGGCGCTGTTCTTAGCCTCCAACCCCAAGCGCATCGAGTCAGTCATGGTGTCCACGTCCACGCCAGTCTTGGCTGCTTCCTCTCGGATGGCAGTGATAGCTTGCACGGACGGATCCGCAGCAACCTTGCCGCCATCTTGGAGCATGTTCTCTGCCGTGTTCTGGAGGCCACCGAACACCTTGTTGGCTTCGTCGACGAGGTGGGGATTCTCCCGCACGAACCTACGGAACAAGGCGATACGCTGAGGCCCCATGTCTACCCGCATCTGGCGGGAGCGGGCGTCCAAGGCAGCGACCTGTCGCATCAAATCCTTGCGCTTACCCTCGTCAGCCTCGTTGGCAAGGGCGTCCCCTAGCTGGTTCTGCTGGTTACGGACGTCAGCAAGGGCCGTGCTCTGGTTCTCCAAGAGGGAGAGGTACTCGTCCGCCCCAGCCCCGATGGTAGCCGCCTCTTGGGCGGCAGCCTTGCTGTCGAGGAAGTCCTTGATCGCCCCGCCGATCTGGTTGAACGCATCCCCAATCCCGCTAGCTGTCTCTGGCTGGTAGCTCTGGATGTTGGGACTGACCGTCTGCAACGTCTGGTTGAAATTAGTAGGCATACTAGTAAAGACTCACTCTGGCTGTTGCGGGTTGGAGTAGAGGGGGTTAGACTGGAGGTTCGGATCCCGGACACCGCTCGAAACCTCACGGTCTACGAGGTCACGAAGATCACGAGACAGCTTGTCCTCTCGGGCTAGCTCACGCCTCCACTGGTTGGCAAACTGTTCCCGGTCTGCCGGATCCAAGGCGTTGTAGATACTGTTGTAGAAAGTCTCGTACTGCTGTAGCTGGTCTTCCTTCAACTCCCCACCCGTCACGATGCGGAGGGTGATCTGGCGCATAGCGTCCAAGCTCTCTTCGATATCTTGGCGAGCGTTGCGCTTCTCGTTAGCCAACTCCCGAGCCCAGTCGAGTTCCTTGGTGGAGAAACCGAGGAACTTGGCAGCCGTGGTGGGGTTGCTGAGGAACCCGTACTGACCGTCACCTTCCGCTAGCTGTGCCGTCACGTTGCCGCGTCTGTCGGTGATCTCCTTGTTAGCGTACCAGAGACGGGCCTTGTGGTAGTTGTCCCACGAGCGGGCAGCCCGACCGAGTTCGTCGAGGACTAGTGCGAATCGCTCACCGGTCATGGCCTCCTCTCCATTGACAACGGGCGACATCAAGCGGCCAGCCATCGAGGAAGTTTCGAGGATACGGTTGCCGCTGCCGAAGCTCGCACCGAGGAGGAGTTCACTGGCAGTAGGATCGTCACCGAACCGCTCCCAAGTTTGGAACACGGAACCTGCCAAGCCCACACGCTCACTCACGGACACGGGGACACCGAAGGCCCACGACAGGGAGAGGTCAGCCAAGCCACCCTCCACGGCAACCGCAGCGTTCTCGTCCTCCACACCCAAGCCGCCGTCTTCCGGCTTACCAGTAACCCAGTTACGGACACTCGTTGAGAAAGCCTTGCCAAACGGGATACCGCCGACAACACCGAACATGAGGGTGGACACGCCGATCACCTGCAAGGCGTCCTTGCGGGACCACTGCGCACCTTCCTTGCCGATCAAGGCGGGGACAATGTGCTCTAGGTACTTGAACATGATGTTCATGTACTGGGTCGGAACACCACCCCATCCCTTCTGGAACTGGGCTTGGTTAGCTCGCTGCATGTTGTACGCTACGCGGTAGTACTCGTCTACTACCTGCGTCAGCTTAGACTTGTCCGTTACCATCTTGGTCTTGGAAGCAGTCTTCACTCGCTCCCAAGCCACAGCAAACGACACGGACCGGTTGACGAACTCACCCTCACGGTAAAGGACGAGCCCCTTGTCCGCGATACGGGAGAGCACTGCCTTACTAGTAATCAACCCGTCTTCGGCTGCGTTGTAGTCCGCGTTGCCGTTACGGAGGGAACGAGCGAGGCCACTCTCACGGAAAGCCTTGACCATCTCGAAGGCTTCGCCCTCTTCCACACCAGTCAGCTTACCCACGTACTTGACGAGGGCTTCGTACTTGGGGTGGGACGGGTGCAAATATGCCGTAACCCGGAGCAAGGGAAACAGACGGAGAGCCTTGGCTCCGTGAACAGGGTCGAGAGCGACAGCGGTCGACAAGCCAGCAGCTTGCACAAGAAGCTGACCCGGCTCGAACAGGCCCAAGGTGAGGTGGTGAGTCAACCCTTTCAACTCACCGGCCAAGTCAGACTTGCCTGCGTTGCGGATCTTCTCTCGACTCTTACCAGTAAGTTCACCTTCCGTGTACTGGGACAGGTGCTCTGCTAGATTGGCGAGCATCGACTCGTCTTCCGTACGGATAGAGAGCCACGACTTCAAGTCCTCACGATACTGGAGGATAGCGTTGCGCTCTGCCACCGACAGGTTGGCCGTAGGCTTGAGATCACTGCGCCAGTCAGTAGGATCGAGAAGGAACTCACGGAACTGGTTGAGGAACTGGGTTACCGTACGCTGGCGGAACGCCGTCTGTGGGTAGGCCCAAGCCATTGCACGGGTATACCGGTTGAGGGAGTCCAAGGCACCGTAGCGTGGAGTCTCGACCTGAGCCGAGCCGTAAGGGATAGGCTCACCGCGAGTGTGGAAGTACGTGCCGTTGAAGGCTGCTTCCTCCACTGCCTGACGATACTCCTCGCCGTCCGCAGCTTGGCTAGCGCGGAGTTCCTTGTCGAGTGTCAGTTCCCAAGTGTCAGGCTTACCCGCCATGAAAGCGTCGGCATCTTCCTTGGTATCGAAGAAGCTACGGACCTGCTTGACCTTGCGAGGGCTACCGTTGTAGAGAACGGTGGCCGTCTCGCGTGCAACGTAGTTGACCTGTCGGCTGTAGAGGGGGACGTACCCATTGCGATAGCCGAGCATACCCGGACCCACGTCAGCCAAGTCACCCGACTTGAAATAGCCGTACTCGAAGAACTCGTCCCCAATCTTGACAGGCTTGTCCAACCGACCGAAGAAGTTGGTGGTGCTACCTGCCATCTTAGCGTTGACTTCAACAGCAACGATCTTACCCCCCT
This sequence comes from Pterothamnion heteromorphum, assembly GCA_032358295.1. Taxonomy (NCBI): domain Eukaryota; phylum Rhodophyta; class Florideophyceae; order Ceramiales; family Ceramiaceae; genus Pterothamnion; species Pterothamnion heteromorphum. The sequence goes on along the minus strand of JAULBV010005785.1, from coordinate 4,914 downwards.
TGATCGTGAGCACTCGCTTCAAGTCAGCAGGAATAGCTACACTCGTAGTGCCGTCCGCACCCGTACGAACAAAGCTAGGCTGGCGGACTGCCAGCTTGACTCGCTGTCCGTTGAGCGTACTAGTAACACTTCGGAAGCCACGAGCCTCTAGGTCACGGACGTAGATGTCGTCACGAACCCGGTGAAGCTGGTCGTAGATGTGGCGGATCTCAAAATACTTGGCAGCTTGCCGCTCACTGAGGGGGACCACACCCACACCTTCCACTCGGACACCCGAGAGGAGTTCCCGCGCCGTGAATGGACGGGACAAGCGATCCCCTTGGATCAGCACTTGGTCAACCCCCTCCCACTCCGGGGTAGACAGACCCGTCATCCGGCTAGCGATGGTGTTCTCCATCGCCTTGTCCAAGATCTTCTTGAACTCGTAGCCGAGAGCTTCCGCCTCGTTCTCCACCATGCTCGCAGTGTTGACGTTGCGGAGCGCCTCGCCCTTGAGGCGGGCACTCGGGGAGAGAGCCTTGGTAGCTAGGATGTTGGTGTCAACCACACCTTCCACACCACCCACACTGTCGAGTTGGAACGTGAACCGCTGGCTCACAGTACCGTCGTCGTACGCCAGCGTGAAGCCACGCTCGTCCCGGCTAGCTACCCGGACAGTGCGGGGAATCTTCTGCATCTTGTCCCGGATTACCTGCTCTTGCTCCGGGATGGACAAGGGGCCGCGATCTGGCAGCATACCGGTAGCGTCAGAGAACTGGCGCTCGATACCCTTCTTGGCCTCCTCGATAGCTTCGACAGTCTCAGGGGACAGACCCGTGTAGTTGTCGGGATTACGGGCAAAAGGCTCGAACGGATCAGCCGTAGTGCGGGCATCGTCGCGGGTAGTGCCCACACTCTCCGCTACTTCGTCAGACGTCAGGGCGATAGCGTTCAACCGACCGGCTTCGGCCTTGGCTCCGCGCTCACCCATCACGGCAACGGCGTTACCGCCCCGCTTACGGGAAGCGAAGCCACGGGCAGCCGCCCAGTCCTCCGGGGTCCACTTGGTATTGAAGCCGGGACCAGCGTCCGCTGCCTTGGCAGCCTTGGCCCCACGAGCGGGAAGGAAGAAGAGGAGATCCAATCCCTCTAGCGCCAAGCTACCCGTATTGGTACCAGCGTCTACGAAGTCGAGTGCGTTTTGCATCCGCAAGGATCCGTTGACCCCAGAGTTCAACTCGTCAAATCGCTTCTTGTTCTCGGGGGTGAGGCGTTCTTCCACCGGGAGCTTCTTCATCTCCCGGAGAAACGAGTTCATCGGGACGCCGTTGTTGAAGATCGCTTGCTGACCCGGAACGAGCATCGACTTAGCGAGGTCACCCCACTTCTGGGCAGTCGACACGTAGTCGCCTGTTTCCACGTCGAAGCCGGAGATGATGGCCTGATTGTAGAGGAACTCGTCTGCTGCCTGATGCACAGCCGACATCCGCTCCATCTCCGTAGCCGGAGGAGCGGCAGTCTCTAGGAGCTTACTAGTAGCGTTAGAGGATCCCGTGACAGCAGCCACCTGTGCAGTGAGCGTGGCAAGGGAACTGTACCAGTCTGCGTCAGCCGTGTCGGGTGTCCCAGCAGCAGGGCTAGCCGCCGAGCGGGACGGGAACGGAAGGGCAGCCGGAAGTGGAACTTCCCGGATGCGACGATACGCTTCGTCACGGGCAGTAGACCGGGCAGCTTCCTCGACGATCTGGTCTTGTACGTCCGGAGGAGCACTGGCAAGGAAGTCCAAGCCAGTCTTGTACTCCTTGACAGCATCGGCTCCTGCTACCTTGCGGACAAGCGCGAGCTTGGCAGCAGCCACACGAGTAGCAGCCGGAGTACTCGGAGTCCCTTGGGGAAGGGAATCCGGGTCGGGAATGAGGCCGTCAACCTGTTCGGGATCTGGAGTGAGCAAGACTGTTTACTTCCCGAGGTACTTGATAGGAGACTTGCCGAGCTTGTCCGCGCTACTCACCTGAGTCGGGAGCCACGGAGAGTACTTGGAGTACGACTTGTCGATAGGTGAGAAGATGCTCTTGGTCAATCCAGTGTCCCCACCTGTCGGAGCCCCACCCCCAAAGCCACCGCCAAAGACCGAGCTAGCCAAGCCGGTGATCGTGGAGATGTTCTCTGCCCGACTGGCGTACTTGCCCGCCTTCTGGCGGTAGGCTTGAGCCTCGTTACCCATGCCCACCTGACGGTCGAAGTACGAGAGGTTGCTGATAGTCTGGCTACCCACCGAGCCGATGGCCCCTTGCGGAGCCGAACTTTGGAGGCCACCACTCTCGCTAGCACTTGCAGCTACAGCTTGAGCCCGAGCGATACGGGACTGGCGAACCAAGTCCCGGCGCTGCACCGCAGCCTCTAGCTGGGCCTGCTGGCGCTCAACCGCAGCCGCACGGTTGGCGTACTTCTTGGCCTTCTTTCGTGCACCGAAGGAAAAGATACCTCCGATGACGTTAATGGCGGTACCGATGACACTGCCTGACATGTTACTAGTAATCTCCGAGGATGTCGAAACGGACGGTCCAGCCGAGGAGCCAACTGTCCTTACCCGTACCTGCCGAGAACTTGAGACTCAAGGCCCGGCCCCTGCCCCTGACCTTGTTCCGGGTGACCACAAGGGTCTCCCCGTTGTCAAACCCGTCAGTCTCGTCGGCTGGCTGGTAGAGCCTACGGTGGCGATAAACCTGCTGGGCCGTACCCCACTTACCGGCCACGCTCCGGTCGCTCCAGTCCCACTGGGCTTGCATCTGGAGGGAGCTTTCCCCAATCGGGACGAGATCCGTACCCACGAGGGAGTACCCAGTCTCCGTTTTGTTCTGGTAAACAGTGACAAAAGGGGCGGTTTTACGGAACTGGGGGGCTTCCGCGACGTCGTACCCGGTAACGATGTAGGCTGACGACTCCCCGGCGTTCCAGTCCGAGTATGTAAGGGTTCCCATGTCCCCGATCTTGAGCACCGTACGGCTATTAGTAACCCCTACGAACTTCAAACGGGTGTCGAAAGACGTGTCCTTGACCGCAAACAGGCTGGCCGTGTAGGCAGCCGAGGTACCTGAGATAGCCCACGGGGACCAAGCCTCAAACCGGAGGTTGTAGACTAGGGCACCGTTGTAGATCGTGTCCGGGATGACCGTATCCCCCGGAGCGGTGGTGTTGTAGAGCCACACCACCCGCTTCTCGATGTCGTCGTAGGCAGCTTGGGCCTTTTGCTTCGACGTGTACGAGATCTCCCGGTAGAAGTTGTCGATCTTTCCTACAGAGACGGACTGGGACGACAAGAACCCGGAGTTGCTGTCTTGGCTGAGGGCGTAGATTCCGCTCGTACTCCAGTACATCGGGATATTCTCTGCCAGCACAATAGATCCCGGTCCCGTGGAACCGATGTCCGACACCTTACGCACACTGTAAGACGTTGCCGTGAAGTAGCCATTCTGGCCCTCTCCGATAGCCCACACCCCGTTGCTGGCGAACACGAGGATCGACCCCGAGTACGCCATGAGGTAGTGGATGCTTGCCGCTTCGGGGATGACGATGACACCCCCGTCCGTGTCTACCAAGTCCGAGATGTTCTGGTCCGTAGGGTCCGCTACTTGGTAGCACTTACCGTACTGGCTGTCACTCTCGATGACTTGGGAAAAGAAGATCCGGGTGGCGAGCTTCTCGTTACTCGTACCCGCAAACCACAACCGACCGGCAAAGAACTCGGTGGCGATAGGGCGGAAGTTGGTGGTGTATCCGGTGGGGTTGGAGGCGAACGTAACCGAGATCGAGCCCTTGCTCAAGTACTGGTTGTTCCACCCGATGAACCCACTCGGGAAGGTGATCGTGAACTCGAAGGTGTTAGCTGACGGGACAGCCGTAACTGTCCGGACACCGGAGAACGAGAAGTAGTTTTCCAAAGTCTCGAAGCCGAAGTAACCCGTGTAGGTTCCCTCGTACGTGGCGATCTGCCCCGAGATCGAAACACTATTAGTAACCGACAACCCGTGGTTACCGTCAGTCGTAACCGTGATCGTACGGGTACCACTGCCCGTCCCGGAGATAGTCCACGTCGTGATCGGAAGGGTAGCCGTGGAGTCGGGAAGGGTGATCGTCGAGGTGTCGAACGGGTTGCGGATAAAGTGCCCGGTCGGAGCCGAGGCATCTTGGAACAGTTCCGCTACCAGCTTGGCCGGAGAGAACGCCTTGGTCCAGTCACTTTCCGCTACGCTAGCCGTGGTGACCCGGCGGTAGCCGAGCCACGGTACCATGTTCTTCGAGGGGAACTTGGACTGCGCCGTGAAGTACGCATCCAAGTCAGTCTTGAGCCAGCCCCGGTTGTAGAGGTTGTACTTGTGACTGTCGGTGGCGGTGGTCGGAGAAGTCGTGGAAAGAACACCGTCCTCCACACCCTCGAAGTCACGCTCCCGGATCTCGATGAGGGTCACGGTGAACGTGGTGGTGGCTGCCGTGTACTTGACGTAGAACGGCTTGAGGTACTTGTGGGTCACGAAGAAGTGACCACGCCCGAACGCTGCGTCGATTGGCAGCGTATTCACCGCAGAACTCAAGGAGGAATCCGTGACGTACTGGGAGAGGTCGAGGACGAAGCCGAGCTTGCCCGTCGAGACGGTCGAGGCGTCCTCGTAGAAGTGGAGGTTGGCTCCGTGCTGGACGACTACAAAGTTGACGTTGGGATCACCAGCAACGTCGCTCCACTTGAAGGAGCGGCAAGCGTCACCGATGTCGGCACCGGAGAGGGTGTAGGTAGAACCACCCGCCTCGTCCGTTATACCACGGCGACGGCGACGGGTAGCGTCCTTGAGGATCTCGAAGTTGCGCTCGTCCACGGAGAAGTTCTCCGGGAACGTGAGGGGGCTGGCGTCAGTGTTGAGGCCAGCCGCAAACGTAAAG